>CM060104.1:63960379-64035379 GCA_030522415.1 Channallabes apus | reverse complement strand
AAGCAGTATGGAAAGTTTATGCTTATGAGAACTAGAGTGCAACAATAAGAGTATTTGACTCGATTTCAACATCAAGGGTGTCTTTAATCATTTTCAGATTGTATTTGAACACCTTCAGCCGCTAGCTAGAAAACTCGGCCATCTGACAAAATGGAGGGCAATGTCCTCAATATCCAAACTTGCTTAGAGGGTTTTATTCATATACTTGCTCTCATGGTGTTTTTTCCTAAAAGGTAGCACTCAGCCATTATGTTACCCAAGAGCTTAATACAGCTTTGTGTACACTGCACACATTCTTGTTATAGCCTGGAAATCTTTTCTTTAAAAACAATAATAAATTTAGTTGATATATATTTTAGCAATGTTTTCCTAGTGGAGTCTTTAAGGACCAGAAAAATGTGGTATTTAAAGTTATGGTCAGAAGTTTACGTATACGCACCAAGAATATGAGATTTTATGGCAATATTAATTTTTTTAAACAGCTCTTTAAACAGGGAGTTTTCTATTTAAAAATTAGGCTGAACAATTGCTCTGGCTCGGAAAAAGAGCAGCAACAATGCACCAGTTCTACTGGGAGCAAAACAGACCCTAAGTACAATGTATGATGCTACCACCACCAGGGTTCTTGGGGTTAAATGCCCCACCTTTATCACTCCAAAGACAGGTCTAAAAAGCTGAAGTTTCTCGAGAAAGGTGTTTTTCTATATCTGTGTGGTCAGCTGCAAAGTTTATCAGATCCTGAATGTGTTGATTTTGGAGCATGTTTCTTAGACAGCAGCTTTCGGTCCATGACAGTGTAAAACTTGATTACTGTAAGTGTAGGAAGTGATATTGGTGATCCAGCTTCTTCCAGTTCATGCCAGGACTGTAATTGGTGGTTTCTTGGTGGTTCCTGACCATCCAAACCAATTTCCTCTTCACTGAGGGTAACAGTTTGGGTCCTCCTCAAGACCTTGGCAAAGTGACTACACATCCCAATACCTTGTACTTACAAAAATTATTTGAACTGATCCTGGAATCTGTTGTTGTTCAGAAAAGGCTCCAAGAGACATTCCTGACTTATGTAAATCTCCCATCTTCTTTCTGTTGGTCAATCCTGTGAATGCTGTCAAACAAACATTTTTATGTAGGAACAAAGGAGCTACCTGGTATATTCAACCAGGATCAATAACATGAAGGTATGAAGCCTTGGGCTCGCCAAATTAAAAGGCTCTTCAGGACTTTCAGGTTGATGAAATTTTGATTTGTATATGTATATTTTTAATTCTCCATGTATTATTTTCCCCCTGCATTAATATCAGAAAACCCCAAATAAATTTAACATTGTCCTCCAAATTCTTGAGGTTTTCTTCTATTACGAATGTACATTAAAGAATCATATACTTTATTTAAAAAAGATCACATAAAACATTTCACTAAAAGCCCAGTATTGCCGTTATATTCTTTTTTATGATGGGTGTTTGTAAATCTCAAACCTCTCTCATTTCTCTAATGAAGTACTTCTTAATGAACCTGTTGTTATGAAAGCTTTCTGCAGAGTCTTTTATCCTCCCCTCTTCCGAAACTCCCTGATTAGTGGACCATGACAGCAAAACGATGTCAACATGAGCGCAGGTGCAGCTTCTCAAAGCTTTTGACCTTTCCTGTCAAACAGTATTTGATCTTTTGCTTTGGATTTTTGCATTATTTTTTTGTTGTTGTTGTTTTATTCCTTTGAACTGTAAAGCAGACTCTGTAGAAGAAGACTAAATTTAAAAAATGATGGTAAAAGAGATGAAATAAAATGAACTAAAACGCAACCTTCAGCATGACAAATATTAAGCAACAGTAAATAACTAAATAAATAAATAATTTCCTGCACCAAGGTCTAATTTTCCTCACACCTTATGTGATATAAAGTACCCCTGTGTAAGCCTCGTGCCCCAAGCCTCCAGGGATAGGTTCCAGGCCCCCCGCAACCCTGAATACAGCATAAAGCGTATAAAACGTATAAAAGTAAAATCATATTGTTAATATTTATAAGAAAAATGTCTACAAGCTGATACTAGTACTTCTAACCCTTGATGTTACGAAATTGCATGTGTGAGATCATGCTGATAAGATCCTTTTCATCAAGCATCATAATTTATACTTGTAATTGACTGTAGAAAGATCCAGGAGTGGTAGTATATATCCTCATTTTATAATTGCATTTATTGACTTAATTAAGCTCCAGAACTTGTTACTGCTATGAATCCTAAAAGATAAAAGGCATATTGGCTAGCACTCTTTGGTGACAAATACATATTAGGCTACAGTTATTTCCTTTTCCTCCTTTGAACAAAACCTTGAACATTCTACATAGAATATTACAGCAGGTGTGTCTATCACTCTAAATAACACATTTGAAAAGCCGGAAATGTTAACCATCAAACAAAACCTTGACAAAATCAAAGAGCTGTAGATTTATACAGGGCTCAGATCCTACAGTCAACAAATTTACTGAACGGGGCTCTGCTACTCTCTGTCTTCTGGAGATTTTGCTTACTTCTGGTAGTTTTTCATCCTGGCAGTAGAGTCTATAAGAAGGCAGATCTCCAGAAGAGGGATTGGTGTTGGCTGCAAAAAAGTGACCCAGAAAAGTACAAACATAAAAAGAGTCTAGTGCAAATGGTTCTCAGATGGGTGATTTTTTCAAGGTATCAAACTGGAGGTCATTTCTCCAGTTACAGTATGAACTGTTCATATTCCTCATAAAGAAGTTAATGGGCATAGTTTAAAAGGACGAAACAATTGTCGACAGTCTTTTTAACTGCAGAAACATGCTCAATTAAATATGTTTACAGAATCCCAGAAAGTCTTTAATTAGTTGTTTTGTTTTGGAGATGCACAATAATCAGTTGCCTGAATTTGCTAGTGAACCCTTACTGCATAGTGAACAGGGCTTTTTGTGTTGACTAGGCTGGATTGGATCTTCTGCAATGTTGTCAAGGGGCTGTCTACAGAGCACAGGCATTTTTTTAGGTCTTGAATAATTTATCAACAGCGTAACGTTTTCCCCCCAGCAGTGACTTTATGCATAGTTTAGTGCCACTTGCATAATTATATAATCTTCATCACCGCTTTAAAACAATGTTTGGAGTGCAGAGTATAGACGATGGCATTTACTGTAGCCATTTTAACATGAATCGGTACAAGTACAAACACAAAGAGTGATCGCACACACAGGTTTTTAAGCATGTTGGTTAGTGTGGTTTTATTATGTTAAAGCAAAAGCCAATTATATTGCCAAATATTTATCTTTTAGATCTTTGTTCGTTTTGATTGAACGTTAATCCAAATCCCACAGAAGCCTTTTTATCTGGATCTCTAAGTTCTGTAAAGGTCAATGAAAAATCTAATGAGACTTGGACCTATTTTTGGAATCAGCCTTTGTGTGTCTCTAATCTGGCCGTAAAGTCTGAATTCCAGCAGGGATGTTTAAAAAGTGATTTAGACCACAAAGCAGCAACCCACCTGTCGCCTCTAATCGAGTGTGTTTGGACTGCTAAGTAACTGATTGTTCCTGGCTAATAGCATCCAGCAGGGCTGCGCACTTTGATGCTGAGTTTGTAGCAGCTGTCTGTCACAGTGGTTCTGAAGGGGTGAAAAGATACCTGACCCCCTCTATTTAGCCTCCATTTCCACTCCACACGGACGTGCAGAGTGCTTTCATGCCATAGACTGAAAATGCAATTTAATTACCCTGCATCAATCTTTGCCTCCTCTCTCTGAACTCAAGCTTGATGTCTACTTTCTTTTTATCCTTCTGCCAGACAGATAAACAGACAGAAAGGGTAAGTTGAGATAAAAATAAGGAAATGTTCCAGAGCCAAATATCCGTGGAATTAGCATTTATGCAGCATACAGTATGATGAAATTAGAATTTCCAGCATTGTTTTGTTTTGACATGCACCAGACAACGGATAAAACCCAGAAGATATGTGAATATAAATGTATCAAGCGAGAGCTATTCCCTTTCATTCCATAGCAATAATAGTGCAGGAAAAGATCCTAACCCAATCCCTCACCAAACCTTAAATATTAATCGCTACATTTCCTATAAGATGAATTCAGTGCGTATGAATGTAATGCTGCCTGAAGAGTTACATAGGAAAAAGAGTTTCTTTTTTATATGTCATAAGAGCAGCTGAACAAATATGCAGGAGAGCCAACAGTCTAATATTTACAGACGTGTTAGTGTGACAACTTCAACCACATTTGGCCCAAACTGTGGGTGGCAATAGACTAAATTAGATTCTGTGGCAAATGCAGCTGAACCCAAATCACGTCATTGGTGTCAACATAGAGATTGTTAGCAGTAAACACAAGTTTTTTAGCCTAAAACAATTAATTGCTTAGTAATAACCAGATATTTTATCTGTATATGCTGTCTGTGGCGGCGCGGTGGTGTAGTGGTTAGCACTGTCACCACGCACCTCCAGGGTCCGGGTCTGATTCCCGGCAATGCTCGGTTCCCGTGTCTGTGTGTGTGGAGTTTGCATGTTCTCCCCGTGCTTGGTGGGTTTCCTCCAGGTACTCCGGTTTCCTCCCACAGTCCAAAGATATGCAGGTTAGACTAATTGCCGTTCACAAGTTGCCCATAATGTGTGAGTGTGTGTATGTGTGTGTGCCTCGTGCCTTAAGTCTCCTGGGATAGGCTCCAGGTCCCTGCGAATACAAGATAAAGATGAGTGAGTGAGTAAGACGCTGTCTGCTCAGATATTCTCTCTGTTTGTGAAAGAAACCTATTTTGAAAGAAACTTTTATAAACCGTGAACCTGCCATCATACCACACACACACACACACACACACACACGCAAACAAGCTATGGGCAATTTTGGAACATGAATTTCCAAACATGGAGCTTAATCTGCATGTCGTAGGAGGAACCTGGAATACCTGGAGGAAACCCACCAAGCATAGGAATAGCATGCAAATTCGAACCCTCAACACTGGAGGTGCAAGGCCACCATGCTATCCTCTCTCTCTCTCTCGTACACACATACTGTATCAATCAGCAATTCAAAGAAATACAGCTAATCAGTTGATAAAGCTTTTCATTTTATATCATACATTTCCAGTCTCTCTTAATCACTGATGTTTGTCTTTAGCATTTTTTAACTAAACAGCCACACACAACATAACACACAGCATAACACTCACTGATGGAACTATTAATCATTCCATTTCAATCATTCAATTCAATGAATCATTCAATTACAATCTATTCATTATCTGCAGGTTGATCAATCAGTATTCTCCTTGACCAAACCTCTTATTGCCTGAGACCTTTCAGAAATCTAACCTCATATTCATGCTTTTGATTATTTATTCACCAGCGCTTTCTAAGTTAATTTGACCCGTTCTGATTACCCCAATGACTCACTTCAATATTGGTATAAATAGAAAAAAGGCCAGATTAATTTTTTATGAATGTGATGTGTTCATAAAAACTAGACTGGGTCGTAACAGATGAACAGGGACTGATGACGGTGGTCTTTCAATATATGCTGTATATGGAAGGTAAGAGGTACTGTGTATTAGTTCAGGGGAATGCACTTATTGTATAGAATGTCTGGTAAATTTTGTTTTATTCCTAATTTTGATTAGGAAACAAGACAAATAAATACTACCAGTCCATCTTGATAAAAAAAAAAGCTCCTCAACCCTCATCCCTCGGGCCATGAGTAAACAAATGGTCAGCATTGAAGGAGGGACTGCATGAAGGAAATGGAAAATAATCCCCAGAGCATTACATTCAGGCCAAACTCAACAGACCACAGACAACCTGCCTTAGCTGGATTTATGGAGTACTGTAACAACCAAACTTGTTAACTTTTCAAGACCTAGCATAAAGCAAATGTGATGGCTTACTTCAATTTATAATACTATTTCAAGGCAATGTTTGTTAGATTCATTTTATTTTAAACCAAAGGCTCAAAAGCAAATGCATTATATAGTAACAGTTTTTTTCCAGATAAAGGTAATTTAATGTCCTGGCTTTTTATGATTCATATCATAAGAAAATAAAATAAACATTTAAATATATAAACATAACACCATAATGCCCTTTCAAAGTGCAAGCTAGCAAGGTTTTTATTAATTCTTATTATGTTCCAGTGTTAAGTGCTGCAATTCAGGTTTAGCCTGAAATACATAAATGAAATGAGGAATGAAATCATGATTATAGCAAATAAGAAAATGGATTTTACTCCATTTACTCCTTAAATGCCAGATATTTTCAGCACAATTTCCAAACTAATTAGATTTTGCTTATTGCACTTAAAAGTTTTCAAAATCCCCCATGGTGCTAGTAGACGGTATCTCTTTTCCATCATTTCTTTATTTACTGTATTATACAATACAGCAACACACACAGCTATTATATAATGCTGATCAAACTCATCCCTACTAAGACTGTTTGAGCCCAGTGCTTAATATTTAATATAACACCATGCAGCACATATATTTACTCATTTGCTTATTCATTTTAATTTAAAATAAAATGCTAAATCTTGTTTTCTGGGCCATATGAAAAATATAGTTTGCACACTGATTCAACATTGAAATGAATTACACTATATTTATTTATGTTAGAAACTTCAGAAGAAGGCTGGACAAAAATGGATGTGCTGATGTTCTTGTTGTTGGTTGTTATTGATGTTGTCTTCATACTAGTAGTACTTTAGTATACTAAAAGTAGTGTAAAAGGATGTATTTTTGCCATGTAAGCATAACAAATTCAGCATCCATAAGATGCATGTAGTGATTTGCACTCTGACTTGAGCTGCTAATACCATGTCACACTGCTGTACAAATAAAATAAGATTCATTGGCCCTTATGCTGGAAGGAGTGATGTAATGGCCATAAGTGTACTGGTTAATTTACATTCTGAGGACTTATTGCTCCATTATGGGGCAATGGTTTATTTTTAATTAGACACTGCCACCTTCTGGTACATTTGGTGTATGCTCATCAGAAACCTTACCCTGAAATATTTAAAATAATGTTTATACTAAAATATTTGTGATGTACAGTACCCCTCAAATTTGGTGATAATTTGCTGTTTTTGTGCAGTATTTTTTATTGCTTTCCATGGACTCAACTTAATCATTATCTCATGCAGACACAATAGCATGTAAACAATCCCCAATATAAGAGATAATGAACATATTTTAGCTTACCTTATTCATTTTCATAGACATTTCTATTATTCAAGCATATAAATATTGGAGACACACAACATGTACTCAAAGCAATGCAGCACTATGATTAATGACTAAAGGCAGATACTGTAGGTAGTTAAGAGATGACGCGTGCAATGATGTTAATGGATGTTTTGAAAGCTGATCTGAAGTTTACATGGTAATTATAGATATTACTATGCACGTCATTTTCCTTTAAGCTTTGATTGTGCCACCACTAAAGGTTTATTTCACTTTGTCCTGTAAAGCATGTAAAAGGTGCAATCAGTGTAGCTGTACATATTAGTAAACACAGCCGATTCATTTAGCATGCTCTATAGTTAGATATCTGGGTCTCTGTTTCAATCCTGAGGTCATGACAATTAATTGTGTAGAGATTTATATAGTCTTCCGTGCTTCAGCCTGTTATTGTGAGTTTTCAAATATCACCGCTGTTGTTTGTAGAATGAAATCTGATTATGCATGTCATTTATGTATGAATTAAAATTTTATCAAATTTCTAGATATAAATGAGCTGGGTATAAGACCTGCGTATTTTAAAGCCATCAATCTTTAATGCAAGGGCAAGGTAATATATAAATAAATACCCTGATCATAATAAATTTAAGCAATGTCACAACATTTATTTCAGTCCAGAGTCACATTATATTTTCTCTAAGCTTTTGTATTGATGATCAGAGAGTCGTGCCGCTGCATAAAGCCTTCTCCAGCACATCTCAAAGATTCTCATTGGGGTTAAGTTCTGGCCTCTGTGAGGGCCCCAATCCGTGTGTGAAAATGATGTCTCGTGCTCCCTGACCCACTCTTTTACAATGTGATGTAAATCCTGACATCATCATCATCATCATCATGGAATATTCACTTGCCACCAGGGAAGGAAAAAATCCATTGATGTAAAAACCAGGCCATTTAGTATTCAGGCAGTCAGCTGACTTTTTTGGGGGAAGGGGGAGCATACAGTATAACGTTGCTGAACCCAGACCTGACCAGCAGAACCAAACCCAGATCAAATGGCACTAAGCATGATGGGTGTATCACTTCATCTGCCTCCTTTCTAAGCCTGATGCACTCATCATTGTGGAATAGGGTAAATCTGGACTCATCCGATCACATTATCTTTCTTTAGTGCTTCACAGTCCATTCTTTATGCTCTCTAGCGACTTTTTTTTTTTCCAGATTAATCTCACTTATAAGTGATTTTCATAAGGCTACACAGCTGTTCTCTTTGCATTGTGTGAAAATGCCCTTACTTTCACTATTAAACAATTGCTGTGAGTTCTACATTTTATTATTATTATTATTATTATTATTATTATTATTTCAATAAATGATTAAGTGATATGTAATCAGAATCATATATTTCTTCTGACCATATTTCGTCTCGTGAAATCTCAAATATGGTGGTCCATCACAATCCTTCCAGATTTTAATAAACCCAGTTACAGCATTTTCATTAGTTTCTACTTTGTTTGATGTGAGGCAATAATTTGACCCTTCTGAAACATGCATGCACTACATGCAAATAATAAATAAATAAATAATTAAATAAATAATGTAAACCTTCCCAACAGTGTTGATTGATGGTAGTTACAGTTAGTAACCTAGTAACCCATGTGTAAGTATCTATAGATTGATGGAAACTTGTAAATGGAAGCACTTCTGTAAGTTGGTTTGGATAAGAGTGTCTGCCAAATGCCTTAATGTAAATGTAGATGTCTCTTATAAGGACATTCAGGTCTCTAAAGGATAAACACAACCAGATACCGATTATTACATGGCACCATTCCTGTAAAGTTTCAACCCACACAACATTTTGGACATACAGGTAATCCTTGTAATTCGGTTGGAATGTTAAATGACTTCATGTTTTCCATTACATCCTTCTTTGAGCTATATTTTGAAAATAGGAACTTTTATTCTTGGACAGTTAGGCCTTGTTCATTATCAATTGTTAAAGATTAAAAGTTGCAGTCACAGTTAATGGCAGTATGAATATGTTTAGTTCAGTAATGCATGTTAAAAAAATACTATTATTCATTTGATTGTATGCGTGTAAGGAATGAATGTATGCAAAGGCACAGATCAAGGTGCAGAAGAACCGTTCACATGCTTTAAAATCCTGGGTTTTATCGTATATTGTCATTTACAGCGACCAAACCTGTAGAAATTTAAAGAGCATAATGAAAAAAAGTGAGTTATTCAGACAATGCTGCTATTTATGTTGTTATTTTTTAATAAAAAATATTTCAAGCGTCTTAACAACTAAAGAAGCATCAATCTCCAACTCAATTGTATATTTTACACTATCTGGATCTTTTTTTTTTTTTTAATAAATCAAGATTGTTGTGTTTTTCATAACTTAGATGATAGCAGATGATCAGAGAACTGTGTGTGTGTGTGTGTGTGTGTGTGTGTGTGTGTGTGTGTGTGTGTGTGTGTGTGTGTGTGTGTGTGTGTGTGTGTGTGTGTGTTAGAAAAGTGTGCATCAGTGTTAGGAAAGGATCACACTGATAGCTCCTGCATGGCCTGCATCTTTAAGCCAAGGAGAGAAGGTCATAATATATGGAACAGATAAGATTATGCCTATTAAGAACATACTGTAACCTTGAAACACAAGGTCCCTCCATGTGAAAAAAAAAAAACCTTGTGGGCAATGTACTATATAAATAGTTTGTCATCTGAACACAATAAATCTAATTTCAGTCTTTTTTAATATTTTGAGCAAAGCATGGCACAGTCGGTGATTTTCAAGCGAAAGCCAATCCTTCATAGTAGGCCAAACGCATAGCTTCCTTCTGTCATGCAATCAGTAAAGCAAAGATACTTACTGTGCTACAGCAGCTGCTGTGAGTGATTTAAATGAGGTCAAACAGTTTAAGGAGAACTTTAAGCAAAGAAAAGGCAGTTTACATTCTTTTACTGCCACTGCAGGAATGAATGACAGATATACTGTAGTATGTGTGTTATGTAACATCCACAACATTTTCTTCAAAATAGGACATTGTTACGTATATAACGTAATATGTTGTTTGAAGACCATGTTATATACTGAACAAAATTATGCGGGAGGCTGTGGTGTAAGCACGTTGGTGAAGCAAAGAAATAACATTACAAAACTTAAGTATGAATGAGCGATATGTGTACAAGGGATATGCCTTGTGTATGGGAAGCTGGTGCACACACTGTGTGTGTGTGAAGCAATTGCATTCACTTTGTCTGCTTCTGTTCGCTATTACTTTAATATTATAAACCTACAGTAGGTTGACAAATGACGTGAATGGACTTCATATGCTGCATACCTGTACTATGACAGAGAGCTGTCATCATTTACTGAAGTGGAACTAAAATTGGATTCAGTTGATCTAATTTGCTGATCTGAAACTGCATGCTGTTTCTACTCGCAAGAAAATCTCAATCAAAGCATGAGTTTGCTATTTTTTATTAAAACTCTAGCAACACAGTATTGATACTACATTGCATACTTAAATAATAAAAAATATAGCTGCAGTTGGTGGCACGAGGGTGTAGTGGTTAGCACTGTCGCCTTGCACCTCCAAGGTCCGGGTTCGATTCCTGGCCAGGCTCGATTCCCGTCTCTGTGTGCATGGAGTTTGCATGTTCTCCACGTGCTTGGTGGGTTTCCTCCAGGTAGTTTCCACCCTCAGTCCAAAGATATGCAGGTTAGGCTAATTAGCGTTCCCAAAATTACCCGTAGTGTGTGAGTATGTGTGTGTTTGTGTGACCTGCGATGGATTGGCACCATGTCCAGGGTGTACCCTGCCTCGTGCCCTAAGTCTCCTGGGATAGGCTCCAACCCTAAATACAGGATAAAGCAGTGTAGAAGATGAGTGAGAGTGAGTGATAGCTGCAGTCTGATTTATCCATTGTGACTGATTGACTCTCTAAAATCACAAAAAACATCCTGTTCCCATACACCTCAGGATATCCCCAGAGGTCTTGTGGAGTCATGGCTGGGGCAGCACGATGGTGTAGTGGTTGGCACTGTTGCCCTGCACTTCCAGGTTCCGGGTTTGATTCCTGCCTCGTGTGTGTGTGCATGGAGTTTGCATATTCTCTCCGTGCTTGGGGCTACAGATTAGGCTAATTGCCCATAGTGTGTGATTGGCACCCTGTCCAGTACCCCACCTCATGTCCGAAGACGCTTGGGATAGGCTCCAGGCTCCCGAGACCCTGTTTACAGGATAATGTATGTTATAATATGTTACAATAAAAATGTATGTGTGTGTGTGTTATAATTTGCAGACCCTACACAGCCTGTGTAGTGCATGTATAGGATGTACAGTATAGGGCTTCCTGGCACTGCCTACTGTGTGTCAAAATACAAACAATGTCAGCATGATGCAGCACCTCTTCTGCCTCTCTCAGTGCACTTCTAGCTGACCACTTGTGGTCTGTCTGGATATAACATCTGCCTGGTGAACATGGACATCCTCGCTGTAAGGAAGCATATTCACTAGATATGCTTTATCCACCTTGTACGCTTCCATTACAAACCACATTCCAGGCTTTGAAACATGATGGGAAAGCAAGGCTGTATATAATTTTTGTGTATTTAAACAGCTTCTACTTATTCACAAAATTCCAGAGTGGATGATAGAGTTCAAGGAAATTAGTTCACCTTTTTTTTTTTTAAACTTTGTGTTTCACCTGGTTTCCCACATGACTCATATTTCACCCAGTTTTCACTTAACCATGAATACTGTTGCTCAATAGCTCAGTTGTACTGTACCTGAGCCTCCAATAATAAAAGCAAACTCCATATTAACTTAAAACGCCTCTCCGGTTATACTGAACTTCAACTCCTGCTATCCATTATCACCCAAATAAGGACGGGTTCCCTGTTGAGTCTGGTTCCTCTCAAGGTTTTTTCCTATGGCCATCTCAAATTTTTTTTTTTTCTGCCACTATCTCCTACGGTTTGCGCATCAAGGACAATCTGATCATTATGGTTTATACACTCGTAAACCTCCAGTCTTCTCCATGATTGGGGAGAAAACTAATAAAACTGTAAACATTTTCCACTATTAAAATTAGATACAATATTTACCATGTCTACTGTATGTAGTGGAATGTTTCATAGCCGGGCCACAGCACTGCCATCTTGTGTTAGAGTTCAGCATTTACACAATTCAGATTTACAAAATGTATATTTTAAATATTATAATTTCATAAGAAAAAGCTTACTATTAGAGTTCTTCTAATCATCTGTAATTATAAACTGAAAGGATTCTCAAGTCATTTTAAGTGGAGAGAATTTTGTGTCTGCCTGAGATGAGAAGCCTGTTTGATAAAGTCATAACTAAAACCACAATTTACACCAATTTGCTGTAACATTAAAACATGAAATATTATGTCCAATATTGTGTGATCCCCTCCTGCTACCTGGCTGTCTCTGGCTCCTCAGGGCACAAGACGTCTAGGTGCGTGCCGTGGTGTCTGGCGCTAGGAAGTTAGCAGTGACCTTTTGGATGCTGTGGGTTCTTAGGTCTGGCCATCATGGATCAGACTTGCTTGTCTTGCACATTCCATGGATTCTCGGGCAGATTGCGGTCTGGAGCATTTCGAGTCTAGATCAACATCCTTAAACTCTTTGCTTGCTAAGACCCATAGGTGGCAGGCTGTGGTGCAGGCTGTGGAGTGTTACCTTTCTGCCATAGCCAGCATGGATTTTTTTTTCAGTAATTAAGGCTACATTATCTTTCCCATGTGATTTTGTCACCAGTTTATTGGTATATAATTGATAATCGATGTTATTCAATCCACCTGGTGTTGGTGGGGTTAGTGTTATGGTTTATCAGAGTACACTGCAATGCTAAATAATAAAGTAAAAATAAAGAAATCAATACCCTAAGTTGCGATCCCTTTACTGATACCTAAGACAGATAAAATACAGTAGTTTATGCAGGTGTAAATGAAGTTCATTATAATTATTCGCTCTCTGTTGATAGGGTAAAGGGTACTGACATTAAAAGTCTACCATGTTGTGCCTGTAATAATAACTTGATTTGCAAGACATTTTTTTAATATCATAATTTAAAATTATATTTTAATTAAAATTTTCTTTTTTCCCCATTTAGTGTAGCATTAATAAAAAGTATACTATCTATACTGCTTCATGAATTATGTCACATTTTATTTGTGCTATTAGACAGTCATATACAATACTCACTTGCAGTTTATCAATAAGCATGCATTACAAAACATTTCTTTTTTACTTTAATATCAAAATTAACTTCTACGATTGTAATTCCAAATAAGTGAACTCTGCAGTTGTGGGGCGTGTCAGCATTGGACAGGAGGCAGAGTACATTTGCCTGATGGTCAGCTGTGGCCAAAGCCAAGGAGATGGTTTCAAGGACCAGGAATATTCCAAAACAACAGGCGGTGGAGAGCTACATTTACCCTAGAGTTCACCACAATAACAGAATGAACTTGAAATAGGACGTAGATGGAATCAATGGAGCAGGCTCTACTTCTTGTTTAAACTCAGGTTCTTTAATGTTTAATGCAGCATATTATTGCAGATCTTTCACCAGTCTTGTTGCAAGTGTAATGTTTTTGCTGCTATATTCTGGGGAAGCACCTTAGAGTCACTGACATCAGTAAAATAAATAATTAAATCAGGCCAGCTAGTTCAGTACTGGGGACACCCCTGGAGTGTTTGGGGTTGGCTGTGGATGCTGCATGAGCGGACATCATGACCTCACACTCTGCTGTAGCAAAGAACTCTACAGGAAGTCTTTTCTGCTGACTCCAACATACCAGACAAATATAGTTTGTTCTTTTATGTATGAAATACAGTTTGCTACAGTATTTTAATGTTTAATAATTAATTGAAATATTTAAGTTGTCCAAGTTGTCTTGTCACTATGATCATACATAAAATGTGACTATATACTTTTCATTTAAATATATATTTTTAAATTAAATAAATCTGATTTACAATAATATCAGTATTTACACAAAAAAGGAGTTTTGTTGTGAAATTCATTTGATAATTCCCATGTCAGAGTTCACTAGATGATGAGCACTGGATAAATGCAAAAGGTATGTCGGACATTTGGTTCATTGATTTAGAAATTATATCATTTATTTTTCAGGTCTATGTCAAGCTTTTAAGTCTGTCATTGGTATTAATCATTTTATAATTATAACTGTCAAAAATTCTACATAGAAATTGACTATATCTAATAATTAATTGATGAATTGATATCTCTCTGATGCACCTTTTTAATATTTTTGTTTTCGTAAAAAATGGTTTTATTCTGTAAACTGGCTGGTGTAACAATAAAATTTCCCTTTGGGATTAATAAAGGAATCAATCAATCAATCAATCTATCTATCTACAGTATCTATTTATCTATCTACAGTATCTATCTATCTATCTATCTATCTATCTATCTATCTATCTATCTATCTATCTGTCTGTCTGTCTGTCTGTCTGTCTATCTATCTATCTATCTATCTATATATCTAGGCAATCTATATTGTATGTTAGTATTAAAATTTTTTTCAATTCAATTTTATTTATATAGCGCTTTTAACAATGGTCATTGTCTCAAAGCAGCTTCACAAAAATTAAAGAAATTTAACAAAAAACAAAACAAAACAAAACAAACAAAAAAAAAAAAAATAATAATAATTATTATTATTATTATTATTATTATTATTATAGAAAAGAAAATAATTGGAAGTGTGGATGTGTGAGAAAAATGTGCAGATAATAATAATAAGACGAATGAATGAAATTTCTCTGATGAGCAAGCCAAGGGTGACGGCGACGGTGGCAAGGAAAAAAAAATGTATGTATGTATGTATCATGTATCTATTAGTCAGTTTGAACTGACAGTGTAGCCACGAAAACACAAGTGTGTGTGTGTGTGTGTGTGTGTGTGTGTGTGTGTGTGTGTGTGTGTGTGTGTGTGTGTGTGTGTGCGTGTGTGTGAAATCTGTTCCAGAGTGTTTTCCCCCATAATTTGTGGGATGAAGAAATGTCTGCAAAACACAATAAATTTTGTGTATTGTTCATAAATGATTGTTTTTGCATCAAAAAATTATAAACTGCATATAAAGCACAGCATGTTGCTCGCTATGAAGGCTATTCTGCTATATACATCACAGTGTTGTGCCATTACTGTGTAACGCTTGGATTTATAAAACCGCTTGGTTACAAAAATACGGATTCGGGAATCAAAACTGGGGCTTGAAAACAACACTTCCGGTATTGTGCAACCGCAGCTGGACAAAACACGACGCGACACAAAACAATTATAATAAATTAAACCAAGTGTATTAAACAAGACAGACAGATAAATAAACAACCACGGTGCACCACAAACCAATATATACAAAATATATACAAATATATTACAAATAGAAAAAAGTGGGTGTGTGATGTATGCGGGTGTGTGAGTGTGTGTATGAAAGTCCAGTGTCTGAAAAAAAATGGTGAGTTGGAGAGATGGGTCGATCTCACCAGATAAAGATGGTAGGTCTGGGAGATCGAGAAACGGAATGAGCTGGGTACTGGATGAAATTATGGAACAATAATCCGCAAGCAGTCTCACAGCCTCAAAGAATATGCAGCGCGCTGTCATCATCTCTCCGTGTCGGCTTCTATGCCGGTTCCGGCTTTATGCCGGATCATGTGACCCACGTCACTTCCGTGTTCCCATGCGTCGCGATCGCGCATGCGCGGGAACTTGCCCGGTGACCAAACCACTGTCCATGGGGAAAAAGAAACCGCTAGGGCACACCTTCGGCCACAGGTGAGCAGCATTAGCTCCAAGACCAATTTCCTGTTGTTGAAGGCGTCCCTGTTGTGTGGCTGTGCTACAACTGTATCATCTGGTAACTTCATGGCCTGCTTAGTTACTCTCACTAATATATATATTCATTGTTACTTCATGCTGTTCTTTGCACAATTACTACTATTTCCACTGTTGTCAATTTGCCACACATAAAATTGCACATCAAGGTTGCACTGCAATTAACTTTATTATTATTATTATTATTATTATTATTTTATTAATTTTTTTACTTTTTTAAATTGTGATTTATATGGTTTATTTTTTATGATTTTTATCTATCTATCTATCTATCTATCTATCTACATTTTTGTGATCTGTTCACCTGCTCTCATCTAAAAACAGCATGCAGTGATTAGAGATTATGCAAAAAATTCAAAGCACTCTCAGCTGATCGACCCACTTGCCCACTTTTAAGTTTTGAGAATTTTAAGACATTTGTGGAGGTAAAACGTTCACGCTTCTTTATAATCATGCGGGTAAACTATTAACACATTTTCATCCGTGTGGTAGGGGTGAATTATTTGCTAAGTTTGATAAGAAATAATAATGATGGCAGATGACAGATAACAGACACTTAAAAAGTGAAAAAAAATAATGTAAAGGGACAGGCTTCATTTAATTACTTAATCATTAAACTTTTTAAAAAATATTAAAATCAGGTGAAATCGAATTAGCATATTTATAAAATCGCAATACTTGTAGAATCGCCACCCAAGAACCGTGATAATATCGTATCGGAAGGTGACGGGTGATTCTCGTCCCTGGTGATCATGCGCTATGTCTGCGCAAATTTCGCGCCGCTCGGATGCTGTCTAACGCTTTTGAGGAGCGCCTATTAAATGACGTCACATCATCATGTCGACTGGCGATGTGCGCCATCTTGACCAGGAATAAAAATCACGGGGGCAATTCTGCTGATTGCTCCAGTTCTCACGACGAACCCTAGTCTTCTTACGGTTTACTCGCGCGGAAGTGGTTCAGCTGCAGTGTAACGCGCCAAGACTCGGAGTGAGCGAGCTCGACGCCGGATTCTTCGCAGAAACGAAGCAATGGCAGGTGAGGCAGGATGGGGAAAGAGGGAAGGGGAGGGCGGGGGGACGACTCTGTCCAGCACCGCGGCCTACACTTTTCTACTCCGGTGTAGCTAACCGGTTAGCCTGTGTGCTAACAATCTGAATGAGGCGTCAAATTTAACGGGCTTACCTTTGAGCCGTGTGGAACATCTAAGTTTTCCCACGCGCTCGCTTTTTCATTGATTATGGTTTGTTTGCATGTAGGCAGCTAACTGACTGCAATATTTTGTGTGTGTGTGTCTTTGCAGGGGTCGGCGGAGGGAATGACTTCCAGTGGTGTTTCTCGCAGGTGAAAGGAGCAGTCGATGAAGACGTGGCTGAAGGTAATGACTTCTATTAGTCACTCTAATGAAGCTTGTTGGCTGAAAGCTAGCAAGCTAGCCGTCGCCGCTTTAGCATGGGCTGGGTTAGCATGAGCATTAGCGTGTCAGATTGACCTAGCAAAGCAGCATCACTCCGTAACGTTATTCACACACACACATCCTAAATGCCCTTTTCTTATTCATTATCTAGCTAGTTAGCCACTGTGTACAACCATCTTTTTTTCCATACACGCTTTGTGTATACCTTGGTGCCATCAGATGGTTAACAGAGAGCCACCTGGGGTTTAGTTATCATCTTGTTTAAAGTGTCTCCAGATCAAAATGAATGCTTCTGAGATTTTTGTCTTTGTCCTTTAGTGTCACAGAGACCTATGTATGGATCTAAGGGAAAGACCAACAACAACAACAAAAAAAGTTGTGGAGATATTCTTTTAATTTTATATTCTGACATTTTTGGGGAACACATTTACTTATTAATTATTTTTTTAAATGTGATGACTCATCCTGTACTGGTCTTGTGTTTGTCCAATTAAAGGCGCTCTAGAATACATGTCCCGCCCTTAGGACACGGCGCTTGTAGCAGGCATTTCTTCTCTGGCTGCGTGTCTTCCTGTGCACACTTCCCTTTTCCAAGTGTTGAGAGAACTGGTTTTGAGAATGTTCGTGTGAGATTTGTGCAGGCTTGTGATGAGAGAGCGCAGAGAAACAGCAATTGGCTCAATTCGGATGGGATTAGTTTGTTGGACGGAGGTGTACGTTTTAAGTACGTATGAAAGACTGACAAGAATTTATTTATTGCTGTCTACTCAGTGATAACTTTGACATCGCAGGTGGTCATTATAATCTGTTCACAACAATGCATCTGAGCCGTCGCAGAAGTGCTGGCGTAGGCGAGAGATGCTGGTCCTTAGTTCAGTTGCAGGAGAACCAGAGTTCCAACAGTGATTGAAATTACTATTAAACAATAATTCCAGTGCAAATCATCCTTTAAAAGTGTTTAATTTCTGTCTGTAGGAGGGTCCCTAATGCACCCTATGTGACTAAATATGGCCAACTAGCAGTAGTTAAGTTAAGCCTTTATTTTTCACATACCAGCACAGTGAAATTCTTTATTCTTCACATATCCCAGTTTTGTTAGAAAGCTGGGATCAGAGAGCAGGGTCAGCCATTATGCAGCGCCTGGAGTAGACAGGGTTAAGTGCCTTCCTCAACGGCCCAACAGTGGCAACCTATCGAAGCTGGGTCTTGAACCGCCACAGTCCAATTTACATGTTGTAAGCAATAGTCAAGCATTTTTTTTTCTTCTGCCACATTCCCACGTGATTAAAAGTAATCCAAACCGATAATTTAGCCTGCTTTCTTTTAAATGCGACCAAAGTAAGACCCTGATGTCATCCCTTCTGATGGAAATAAAGTTACAGGAGAGAAGTTCTAAAATAAGAAACTATCTTGACATCCTAGTTAAACTTAATCCGAATAGGGCTAATGGTTCATGTGCAGTACGCTCAGTCAACCAGTTTATCTTCGATCTATAAGGATAAGAAAAAAAATGTAAGCATAGTAATATTGTTTTGACTAGACTCATTTGCCACTCCATACCTCATGATTCTTGGTGGCAAGCAGTATAAAAATTAATGCATGCAGTTTTCTATTATACCTCTATTTCCCTTTGTGAGACAGTCATCACTGCTTGCATCTTCTTAACTCTGCCTTTAAAAAATAAACCGTTTTCTTATTTGCTTAGTTTGTGGAAAACTGATAAAATCTTGTTGAATTTCATCTGATTTGTTGAGGATCTCTCCAGGTGAAAGGAGTAATGAAGCAGATGATGTTCTCACTCACACACACAAACACTCATGTCGCAAGTTCAACAAACAGCTGATCGTCAGCGATAAGTTATGAGGTGTCAGCAGTTCAGCAGGTCTGAGATTTCGAGTTGTGTATTGTGCAGTAAGGATGCACAAGCTGGAGGTTCCAACTAAACCGGTCAAACTTGTCCAGCCGGTCCTCATGACATTATAAATTCAAGGCCCGATGGTTAACACTAACATCACAATGCATAGTGTAGTTAAAAGGGTGTATCCAGTCTTAACCACTGAAAAAGGAACAGAAATTGATGCAACGTCGCTTGTATTCAGCTTATCGGGCGTGTCGAATAAACCCTGATCAAGTTTTGACTTGCAGCCGTATAGCCGAGTTAACACTTCTCTATAGGTGCCTCAACTGGTGTTTAGCTTATTTGGTAGTTGATTAATTTTAAGATAAAATTAGGATTTAGTTGTCTAAATAAAGTCTGGATGAGGTATTGCTGTAGAAGCTTTCTTCACTCTGTTTATTTCTCATTTCCTACGAACTGCAGCATGTGTTATGGACTGGGCAGATTAATGTTTCGTCAACAGTTTGTTAGTAGTAACTTTTTATGGCCATGGGTAAAAACTATCTGCATCTCTTCGTAGGTTTATTTATTTTAAAAATCCTTAAGAGCTTTAGATTCAACTGTTTAATGTAACTGACCAGGTCAAGTTTAACAATTATAACAACTTGGATTATTTAAGCTTGACTCCTGGACAGTTATTTAATCAAACAAAAGATTAAACACAGGTCCTGTATCTAGCCTCAATAGGTCCCTGGGGTTCCCCGTCCCTTGAGATTACTTTTAATTACTGGCAGATTGTTTGGGAAAATCGCCAATAGTGCTGGGTACCATGCTTTGATATCTATTGCTTCGATACCATTTAGGATTGAAAAGCGCCATCATTTCATACCAAATTTAGATACGTAAGGAGTACGTCACATCCGCATCGGTGAGCACATGCAACATGTTTACGATGTTTAGAGACCGGGCTCATGTGTGTTTGTTGACAGGCTTGACTATGATGTGCTTCACGAAGTATGTGTTTAAAAAAAAAAAAAAAAAAAAAGTCTGTGAATAAAAGGTGTGGTTCTGTTTTAGCATTGTTGATTTTATCAGCCCACAGTTATGTACTATATAGAAAATGGACATTGTGTCCAGACCAGATTTAATTAAATACTTGTAGAAGAAATTTCTAAAAGTGTAAAGTTGAAAATCTCCATCAATCCTCTCATACTAACTGGGAACGGCGATATTCCTGGGACTTTTGCGGGTAACATTTAGCAAACATGTCTACAAACTTTATGAACTGGTAGTCTTCGCTGTCTGGCACTATGAAGCTTTGTCAGTTTGATTCTGGCTTTTGTCTTTATTTCGTAATAGTAGTTAACAGATTGTTGTGCACGAATGGTATATAAAAAGAAAAATAAATTGCATATGTATTTTTCAGTAAACGGTGAACTAAACAGATGCAACTAAAAAAAGTAAGGGAGGTGAACGAATGAAAGCGTAAAGGCTTCGTTCATCCATTTATATTATATTATTACTAATATTCTCTGTGCTGAGGAATGTGTCTTTGTCTTTCTGTAGTCAGACTAGGGTTGGGTATCATTTTTTTTTTTTTTTTTTTTTTTTTTTTTTTTTTTTCGATACCGAATCGATATTTTGAAAACGGTACCAGTGCCTGAACCGATACTTTTAAGCCACAAAATTATAGTGGTTGACTCAAGAATAAATTTTTATTGAACAAAAACTGTTATGCTTAAAATTTAACAATATATTAAAAGTTAAAAGTATATATGAATATGTAAGCTTCAAATTTTATCAATTCTTTTGCAGAAATTTCACCATATTTGCCTTTTCTGTCAAAATACGACTCCTTTCCTGACTTATTGCCCTGCACAGGACATGAATGCAAGATTTTCATTTTGCTATTAACATTACATTATCCTACTACTAACCTGCGGAAAGGCTGCTGTCAGCATCATAATCGGAGACTCCTTTTTGCTACAGTTGGTGTGACTGGGACTGTGGTCGTCCACACTGATAGCGCCAGCTGTTGTCCACAAGCTGTTAAACACGGTGCATCCCTCTGCTTTAAACTTTATTCCGTGTATTTATTCTGCTTTTAACTTTATTCCGTCTGCCCTCGATTGTTTCATTAGATTTAACGTGTTTCCCTCTTTACACGCAACTGCTGTAAAACATTTTCTGCATGTCGCAGTGCCGGAATCCTTTCTTGTGAAATACAGCCACACTTTCGACTGTTTAGTTTTAGGCCTTTTAACGAGAGTTGTTTAATTTAGCATGCTAAGCTATCGGTAGACCGCCTGCTGCCGTCAGAGCGAGTGTAATGTTAGTTGCTGCATTCACGCGCATCTCGGATGGTCTCTCATTTCCGGATAATTTGTGCTTTTTATTTTTTTATTTAATCTAAAACTATTAATCTACAAAATTTAAGTGGCACCGAAATGAGGCACCGAAATTCGCGCTCTGTTTCGGTCCGGTACATACCGGTTCTATAGGTACCGGTGCCGTATTGGTTTTCGGTACCCAACCCTAAGTCAGACTAGGCAGGGATGAAGTAAATCTTCCAGTGATGACACACGGTGCACTGTTCAGGGTGTCTTGTTTATTTATATAAGATATAAATAAAAACACTAGTTCTTTGTCAACAATAAAATCTTGTGAACTATGAACATAAACTTTTTAATTTTAATGTATGCAGTCTTTGAGTTAGCTTTTTTTTTTTTTTTTTTTTTTTTTTTAAGTGTAAACTTGCACAGCAATATGAAGACAACGTGTGTTGGGTGTTGAGGGTTTTTTTTTTTTTTTTTTTTTTTTTTTTTTTTTAAATGCCAAATCGATACTTTTAAAACAGTACCTGAACCGATACTTAAAAGCCATAAAATCTGGTGGATAACTTTTAAAGAATACATTATTGAGAAATATTTCAATAAGCATTCATAAACATAACTAGATACAAAACAACTAATTAATGTCCTACCCAAGTATAGTAATTTAACACTAATAACAGCCGACTACGGTATTCTTGCAATTATTTTTCAGAAATGTGTCCATATTTGCCTTGCCTGGCAAAACCCAAAACGACTTGGCTAGTGTTGGTCTGACTGGGGCTGGCGATGTCCAGATTGCCGACTGATGTCCGCATGCTGTTAAACATGATGCATCCCCCTGCTTTTAACTTCATCCTGCGTGTCCTAAAATTAGGCTGGACGCATTTCCCCCTTTACACGCCATTGTTGAAAGACGTTTGTTGCCATGTTGGAATTCTTTGTTGTGAAATACAGCCACACTTTTGAACATTTACTTTAAGTGTGTTTAGCTTAGCGAGCTTATGCTACCTACCTGCTGCCATAGTAATTATGTGCGTCATCCACGAGGATGGTCTTATTTCCTTAGTTGTACTTTATAAGTGGGAATGTTTAAAAAAAAAAAAAAAAAAAAAACGGTTACTAGTTACTACAAAAATTTGTTGGATTTTTTAATTTTTTTTAATTTCCCCCTCGCGTACACATGCTTTTTCTCAGTCAGGGAATAATTTTTTCCCTGAAGTGAGACGCCGAAATCTGCGCTGTGACTCCGTTCTAGTGCATACCGTGTATATCGGTACCCAAAGCATAGTGTTAAGTTTATGTTGTAAACTTGCTTTAAGTAGGAAAAAATCCAAGTTGCAGAAACGTATAACTTCAACCAGCCTGTTTTTAATTGGTTTATATTTCCACAATGACTGTATAAACCTGCCAAGGAACTGAAAAATAAAACAATTATTTTTAGTTATTTAAAAATGTGCATTTTATTTCTGTTTTTGTCTCATAAAATTGGTATATATTAAAAAAAGTACCATCAGGTGCTGGTCTCAAAGTACTAGTATAGAGACTTTTTTTTTTTTTTTTTTTTTTTAAGGATACCCAGCTTTAATCATCAAAAGCCAAATTTATTTATTTTTATTTATTTACCACAGAATTGATAAGGATGTCACTCTGCAGAGGTTCGCACACACTAGTGAAGCCCTAACAGGTGCGTTTGATGACTGACGCTTCAGACGTTGAACGTTCCAAAAATTGCAACATTGTATCTTTGTGCTGTCAGAGCACAAGTATCGGTACTTACTCTTATGTAAGTACTTTTTTTTATTTTATTTTATTTTATTTTTTTTTTATCATTCGCTTTGTAAAATTTAGTCTTCATTTGTTAATCATTTGTTGCTTGTTATTTAATAAATGGGCAGTACAGTATTATTTAAGAACATGCGTAAAGGTAGCATTCATTAAGGCCAGACACATCGTTCACAATATCGCCTCTGTTCATAGTTCCTGAATAATCCATTTCTGTAGAGTGATGGGGTGGAGTGGCACCAGTTCACGCCGTCCTTTTAGTGTGTGTAAAATGCATTAGATGTTTTTTTATTGCCATTTCAGTGGACCTTTTGTTTTTGTGTCTGTGTTGGGTATTGAGTTCGCAAAGAAAAGCGTTCTCGAAGCATCACAGACATGGTGACGTAGCCTAATGTCACCCAGAGGACTGAGACGAATGCCAGTAACTCCCTCTCGCCCACTCACTCACTTAGTTATTGCTTTATCCTGATCAGGGTCATGATGGATCAGGAGTCTACACTGGCAACACTGTGGCACACCCGTCTATTGCAGGGCAACATTCATGCACTTTATACTTACTATGTCCAGTGTACCAACAACAGTTATACTGACTGCACCACCTGAAAGCCAGTAACACCTCTGGGACTGTTAATCAAATGAAAACTGATCTCCAAGTACCCAGAGCTCTCATGTTTCATCAGCATCTGTTTTATTCTTGATGTAATTAAGGTTAAGGTTGTAGTGAGTTTCCTGCACCTTGTTTTTCTTCATGATGATCATGTGAAATATCACATGATGTGCTTATGTTGATGATTTTTTACACGTCACATGAGTGAACCATCACATTTCTTAAGTTCATTTTAGCTGTATTGGCGCTTTAAAGTTCAGCCTCTGCAGTAAGACTTTTTATACCTTGTAAAGATTAGTTTTAATTTGGTTATGTACAGAATGATTGATTCTTATTTCTTAAATTGCATTATCAGGTTTTTTTATTTTTATTTCCCACTTCTCTACTAACTTCTACTAACTTCTCTATTAACTACTCTTAATGATTCATTAAGAGTAGATTAGCAGTAAGGAGGTGGATGTGGTCTATGATGCTGGAAAATATTAGATTCCTTTTAGTACTTTTAGTGTATTGATTGATTATACTAAGAAGTGGTGTTTATTCAAAAAAACATTTTCATCTTGGTTTAAATAAAGTCCTATGCCAGTTTTCAGTTCTTTATAACTTCTTGTTCTGGAACTATTAACATCCTTCAGCATATAAGCGTACGTGTTGGTGATGGGGAAATGGTACACATTCCATAGTCAGTTTAGCCACACAGGACAATGCTTCTTGCACTCGTCACGTTTCCTGGAAATCAATCCCACCACCATTCACTATTACTACACCCAGAGGACGTTACACAAATGTGCATCAATTAGGATTACTCGCATAAGCATCTATTACTGAATATATTAACAGTACAAACACGACACCGCTGTCAAAACAGAAGTACGTTGTTGGCCAAGTGATATTTATTATTTTATGCATTCTCACTTTAACCGATTTAGCATGTCGCACGGTTTTCGGACAGCTTTGTGTTAAACTCTCAGCTATAGAACACCACCAGTGTTCCAGTGTAACCAGAGGCGTTATACCTCTGAAAGATTTTCCAGCCCACAGTGGCAGCTGTGTAGTATAGTTCAGTAGTGTTTCCATGAGCATATCGTTTAATCTTCTATTTTTGTAGGCTGCTTATTGCACCTATCTTGGAAGTATTTTAAAGAATACAGTATGTGCAGCTTTAGATTGCATTCTTCTCTTTCCTATGCCAGGAAAAACACAGGAACAAAAGTTTCAGCTGGCTTCCTGCCAGAACTTGTCCAGGAGGTTTTCCCTTCATTTTCCGGTTTCCTCTCTTTCATGTAGCATTTTGTTCTCCTGTGGGGTAGATCCTTAAATGTGTTTTTCTGCATGCATGTGTGGCAACCAGCCTGCATTTACCAAACAAACTACACAAGGTTCAGGAGTGTTGATCAGAAGTTCTGATGTTCAAAAGTGCCTCATCTGAAGTGTTTGAATGGGAGCAAAATCATTACAAACAACAAACCTCGCTTCACAGTGCTGTAGCTTGTCTGTTCTTCAAAAGACTGCAGCGTGAATTTTTAGTACACACAAGAAAAACCATTTCCCCTGAGGTGAATATTTTTACTCTCAGCTTTCTGCCAAAATGCAGCCTGCACTGGCTGGGTCGAGCTGCGAGAAGAGCATACAGCTGTACCGAACACTGGATGAATTCAGCTTCTGAGCAAGAGGGTGCCAATATTTAATTGCACAGAATATTGCTAGGGTGTCTTAGACTTCATTTGGGCACATTTAATAGTAACAGAGTGCTCTTCATACGATGGTGAGTATGTACAGGTCCTTCTCAAAAAAGGACCTGTACATCAACTTTACATTGACCTCTACATCTTGTCTCTCAACTTTCTCTTCACAATATCCCACAGATTCTCTATGGGGTTCAGGTCAGGAGAGTTGGCAGGCCAATTGAGCACAGTAATACCATGGTCAGTAAACCATTTACCAGTGGTTTTGGCACTGTGAGCAGGTGCCAGGTCGTGCTGAAAATGAAATCTTCATCTCCATAAAGCTTTTCAGCAGATGGAAGCATGAAGTGCTCCCAAATCTCCTGATAGCTAGCTGCATTGACCCTGCCCTTGATAAAACACAGTGGACCAACACCAGCAGCTGACATGGCACCCCAGACCATCACTGACTGTGGGTACTTGACACTGGACTTCAGGCATTTTGGCATTTCCCTCTCCCCAGTCTTCCTCCAGGCTCTGGCACCTTGATTTCCGAATGACATGCAAAATTTGCAACCTGTAGCCCATTTCCTGCACACGCCTGTACACGGTGGCTCTGGATGTTTCTACTCCAGACTCAGTCCACTGCTTCCGCAGGTCCCCCAAGGTCTGGAATCGGTCCTTCTCCACAATCTTCCTCAGGGCCCGGTCACCTCTTCTCGTTGTGCAGCGTTTTCTGCCACACTTTTTCCTTCCCACTGAGGTGCCTTGATACAGCACTCTGGGAACAGCCTATTCGTTCAGGGAAATTTCTTTCTCTCGCTTGAGGGTGTCAATGATGGCCTTCTGGACAGCAGTCAGGTCGGCAGTCTTACTCATGATTGCGGTTTTGAGTAATGAACCAGGCTGGGAGTTTTTAAAAGCCTCAGGAATCTTTTGCAGGTGTTTAGAGTTAATTAGTTGATTGAGATGATTAGGTTAATAGCTCGTTTAGAGAACCTTTCATGATATGCAAATTTTTTTAGATAGTGATTTTGGGTTTTCATGAGCTGTATGCCACAATCATCAATATTAAAACAATAAAAGGCTTGAACTACTTCAGTTGTATGTAATGAATCTAAAATATATGAAAGTCTAATGTTTATCAGTACATTACAGAAAATAATGAACTTCATCACAATATGCTAATTTTTTGAGAAGGACCTGTATATCTAAGTCTAGGTATGACCTCGGCACATTTTGGGCAGTTGCAGATGCTACGTTAAAAGGCACTAAAGCTGCAAGGAAATGCCACAGAATGGGGCTTTTCTCCTAAAAAATGCAGCGTGCTTTATTTATTTATTTTTTTATTAATATTTTTTTCAGTTTTTAAGAATTTTGACCTGATTTGGTTTGAGCCAATCCTAAAGCACAGAAGTGGGACTTGTTGGTGTTTATCACTGTGTCCTATCGTTTCCCATCATGCACTTTTTGAAGTTGTGCTTCTGGGCTGAACTATGAGCTGCAGGAACAATCGCGCTGAATGTGATTGAGTAAATCATGTATTATAAAAGGAGATTTCATGAGGATAAAACAATATTGAGGAACTGAAGTATCCATGAAAGCAATAAGAATAACCACCTATTCTTGAGAGAGTAGGGCTGCATGGTTCTTGCTTTAAATGAGGATCGTGATTCTCCCCCAAATAAAATAAATGCTGTCCACAGAGGGCTTTCAGCTCTGATAACAAACTTGACTATTATTTTAGAGCCCTTGAAAAGTGTAACTTTTTAAAGCTGTTAAATATAAATAATGTGAACAGTAATAATTACAAATGTAAAAAAGCGTCTGTGCTTTTGGGATACTCTGCTAACTGCAGTACAGGAATCTGTTTAACGACAATGCAATGTCACATTTTTACGAAATCCTCAACAGGAGGCAAAAGCGAGTGTCTATTAGAGAGGTTCCCTGTTAGTCACTCAAAGAGACGACTTACTCCCACACACACTATAACAGACTCGCTTCTCTCTGGAATCGTTCTCTAACACAATAACACCCCCTTTTCTCTCTCTCTCGTCTCATAGCAGTCATGATTCTTTTCAAATGTAATGTGTAGGTTACTTTGTTTTATTTTTACTTTACATATTTGACATTAATATATTTGGGTTGTGGAATGAATCATCAGAATTTCCATTATTTCTTATGGGAAATTTTGCTTTGATGTACGAGTGCTTTTAGATTACAAGCACGTTTCCCAGAACTAACTATGCTCACAAATTACTTGCCAAGGTTTAAGTGAAAATGTTTTAGTTAACAGTAATGAATTTATATTCACACAGTACTGTTCAAAAGTTTGGGGTCACTTGCAGATTTCTGCTGGGGATTTCAAAACTATAAAATAACACATGGAATTAGGTAATTATATAACAAAACAACTAACTGTTGTTTTTGTTGTTAAGACACAGAGGTCGGCCTTTCTGTAATGGTTCTTGCAAGAACAGTATTGTCAAGTGCTTTTTCAAAATCCGTCAAGCACCATAATGAAACTGGCTCTCATGAAGACCATCCCAGGAGGACGAGACCCAAACCTACCTCTGCTGCAGACGAGAAGTTCATTTAGAGTTATCAGCCTGAATAATGACCAATTAACAGCCCCTTAGATTAGAGGCGTTATGAAGTCTTTACAGAGCAGAAGTAGCAGAAACATCTCAATATCAATTGTTCAAAGGAGATTCATGCATTTTAGGACGCCTTCCGCATTCCTTTACAATGTAGAAAGAAATAAAAATCAGGAACCATCAAGGGGGTAAAAAGTGACCCCAAACAATCCGAGGCAGATATGTCCTGGCAACTTGTTTCTGATTGGCTGGGATCGAGTATGTGAGAATGTGATAGTGTGCCTAAATGAGGAAGAGAGATGAGAGGAGCAGTTGAGTTGTGAATGAATCATTCGCTAGTCTCTGGCCGCATTGTTGAATTAATAGTGCTTTGTCACACTGTGTGTGACTGATGCAGTGTTTGGGTTTGTCAAGTAAATAAGTGAGCATGTGAACACAGCATAATTTGAATGCAGGACACACACCCTTTCTCTCCCCCAACCCCCCTCCCCTCCAATTAATTGTTTGGCCTTAGTGTTTTTAAAATTACACATTTCTAGTCGTGTTAAACGATTATTCCTGTCATTCTGCACGTATTTCTGAAAATGTCATGTCTGGGGAAAGGTAAAATAAAAAATGCATAACTTAACACTTATCTACTGGTGTCTTTTTAGCTAATGTGAAAGGGTTTTACTAAAACTTTCATGCCAGTAACCTGTTATCATGCCAGCAGTTTGTCGCACATCATTGCAATCCTTTTGACACCTAATCATTAGCCATAGCTTCAGTTGCAGTAAAATGGCAGGATTATGTTCATAGCTGTGCATTAGGGATGTGCATGAGTACTCGATTAATCGATTACTCGAACCTAGAGCTGGGCGGTATGACAAATTTATATCACTGTTTTTTCTAAATTATTTCCATGTCACGGTATTTGACTTTTTATTTTGTGGCACTCATAATTGTATTGAGGTGAAGAAATCAGAATTCATGATTTGCAGTCAAAATACACAACACTTTATTGTGCAAGTTTTGCAACTTGAAAACATCTTTAAGCTGGCTACAATGTAAACAATATGTCCCCTGTAACTGCAAAATGAAAACTTTATCCACTGGACTTTCATTAAGGCAAATTATCTGAAACGGGTAAATACAAAAGGAGTGAAACTTTTCACTTTGTGAAAACATTATTACTTCAAGTCCAACCAGGTAGTATTTAAAATGTAAAAGAAGTTTAGCTTAGTTTAGTATGTTTGTCCACATATTCTGGAAAAGCTTTGTGGTTGCTTATACCCCTATCTCACCTACGTTTTTTCGCGCGGTGGTCGTAAATACGGTTCCTTATGATTCACCACGAGTTTTTGGCGTTGTGAATACGTTTCCATCTTTCCGCGCGAAAAATTAAACATGCTTAATTTTTTTTGGCGGGCCTCGAGGAAGTTTGCGGACCTTGGCGAACTTCTCGGAGCGCCAGCGGAAGGTCGGCGGGCAATCACGGCAACTCACGGTGCCGAACATCGCATCTCACCGTGTGTCAAACCGCACAGGTGAGAGAGGGGTATTAATTTTAGTGTGCGAGGCTCCTGTGGCTACAAATTTAGCCCGACAACATTTACATATGTTGGTCGTTTGGTCAACGTCAGGTTTTTTAAAGCCGAAGTATTTCCACACAACCGACATGGCTCCTCTTTTCGGAACTCTCAAAGAAGAGGAACTCTTTCCCTTGCACACGCATACAGGAGGGGGTGCTTCAATTGCCACGGGGCGGGTTTAACCGAGGGGTTAGGGTGAGAATGCCCCAGCAAAGACGCAGAGTTTCGAGAAGGAAGGACTCTGAGGGACATATCGGCTTCTCCGTGCACGTTTCTGGATCCCGGGATTCACTCTGCTCCGGCAGCGCTTTAGCAGCGAGATCACACTAAGCGAGCAGGAGACCGCCCCGAGAGCCGTGTCTGAAAAAAGAGCGGTGACAGAGCACATGCTGTTGTTTCTTTTAAAAGTTTACTGTATACTGTGATGCAAACGCCCCGCCCCTTGCTTAAACTCCACTCCCGATTAATTGAGTACTCGTTTCTCAAACCTGTGGATTACTCGAAATGAAATATGAACAAAAATGCCCATCCCTACTGTGCATTTACACATTTTTATGGCTAGCATTTAAAAGACGACATTACAGTGTCGAAACGTTTTCTGGCCACAGGGAATCCTGAATTACGAACTCTTTACTTGGATTAATGTTGCACAAGAAACAAAAAATTATTAAAGAGGTATGAGGGAACATATTTGCTGCAGTACTGCAAGTGAGGGTGACAGAAGCTTGTTTCATTAAAATGTCACAACAATAAATGTAAATATAAATTGTATTATATATATCTATATATCTCTTAAATTTTAACAAATAAAAATGTGTAGTTCTGGGTAAATTAGTAGGTCATACTTTGCATCAAGTCGTTATTTCAAAATGTGTGTCAGGCCTGATCACCAAACCCCATTGTTGATTGGGTAAGTAGGTCCATCTCTGTTCCCACTTGTTCTTCCTAGTTTGTATTTTGCTGGAGATGATAAAATGTAAAGAATCGTTCCTGAGTGTCGGTGTGATACAGGAACGAAACTTCTTTTCCTTTAGGATATGATTAAACCTGTCCCAATATGTCATCTTCTAGAAAATAAAATATGGCATCATCCTTCGAGTAGTTTGTCCATAAAAATGTCTGACAGGACAGACTGGCTCAGAGTAGACAAATTTCTGAGATACATGATAATGTAATCATTCCTCTGCTTGTAAAGCTCATCCAGACCAAACAGCAATGCGTGTATGTGTATGCACAATGGCAAACGAGACCTTAATATTAATGATCAAGTTTAATTGCAAATGCGACATAATTACTGCGGCTTGTTCTGTGCTTTTAACTAGCACATGACTGCGACACGACTTAAAAGGCCCGGTGTCTAATTGTAAGCTGATTACTCATACTTATTTCATTCCTAGATACAAGTGATAATGCTGTTTGAGAGCTGAAAGTGTATCGTGTAAACAAAAAACACGCTCATCCCACAGGAAGTGATGACGTGTAACGACACAGATAGAAGTCTCTCCATTAATGCACTGATGCCAAAAATCCTCTTGCTAGCCCAACACAAAGGCAATGACACAGAAGTTATTTTGATACTGTCCTGTGGTTTAAAGCCTAATACAGCTCAGGAGGCTAGAGTGATGTATAAAGATTAATAAAACTGCACACGGTTCCTTTTCTCATGCTAAGCACGCTGCTAGCAGACGCGATGACGCTAGCCTGTGCTTCACTGTACTACGCTGCAGATCTTTGCTACGATAATAACACCAGTGTCTCGCTCTCACTCTCGAGGGGGTTTCCGTCTTGCCTCCCTCACCTACCTGTCCAGCAAAGCTTTATCACCTCTCTACATATCCACTGCACTCCATCTGCTTCTCTCAGGCACGTAAATCTTAAATCTTAACCCTCTGCTGGCACACGAAGCTTTAAAAGCAGCAATCATGGCCACTCGATGTACTCCACCATGGGTATGTATTGCTTCCTCGTTCTACTCCATCCTCCTAGTAGTCGTCCAGCATAGACTGTGTTCGAATTTTTTTTTTTTTGGTCTTCCTGTCTTGTGGGGCGCCAGAGAATGATCTAAAGTTCGAGCACTAATTTTATCTCCATGCAGGGAAGAGTGATGCAATGTAACATTTCAGTGCAGCTGAAATTAGCATGCGTTTTGTCTTTACAGCAACAAAAACAATAGTGTTAAAGCAATGTGTGTGCAGTATCTCGAGCTGTCCACTCACTAGCCCCAAACCCACCCCACCCTTCAGTTTAATTCTGAGAAAAGTGCTGAAGTGGCACAAGAGGAGGGATTGGGGTTAATGTCTACACCGCTGTGTTAATTTGCTTAGTCATCAGATTAAACATTCCCATTGAGGAGTGACCACGGCGCCACTAGATCGATCTCGAGTCCCTCTCTGGTCTGACTCGAGCAGCAGTGGTGTGTGAGGACTTGATCTGTGAAACGTCTCGTCACAGCTTTGCAGCAGGTACAACAGATCTATAATGGCATCTTCTCACGCTTCAGCATGGGTATGTGTGCGCGATTCTGCTGCTTCTCGCACAACCACAACTCTCACCGTGATTATGCTGAGTCAGTGCTGTGATGCTGGATGGTTGGTGCACGACATGGCTTTTATTTTTTATTTTTAACGTATTATATTTAGCTTAGAAATGTCATTGCTCAGAATTATGTACAACTATGAAACTGGATGAAAAAATAATTAGATTAAAGCATTCATTCATTTATCTCAGGTCAGGATGCCCTGAGCTTGGTTTGCTATCTGTGTGCTATATGTTTGAAAAACTTGACCAGTTAGTTTGAGTCAGAGCGATGTCCCATCCCTGGTGAGTTTGTGATGGGCTGTTGATTTATTTTTATTTTTTTGCACTTGATGCTAAAGCTAGGGTCGTACTATTATTATTATTATTATTATTACCCCCCCCCCCCCATTTTTCATTCCCGTTAATCAATAATTGATTAGAAGTATTATCATTAACTATTATTGATTTAATGATTCACACTTCTCCCTCAGTTTACATTTAATTTAAACTGTTCTAGGACAATGTGGCACGGTGGTGTAGTGGGTTAGCACTGTCGCCTTGCACCTCCAGGGTCTGGGTTTGATTCCCGGCTAGGCTCGATTCCCGTCTCTCTCTAGGGTGTACCCTGCCTTGTGCCTTAAGTCTCCTGGGATAGGCTCCAGGTCCCCGCGACCCTCAATACAGGATAAAGCGGTATAGAAGATGAATGAATAAATAATTGAAATAACAGAAATAATTGCCTCTTAAAATATGTACTTAGTGGAAATAAGGGATTTATAAAAAGTATTCCATTGAACAGAATCGTTAAAGTTGTCAAAGTATAAGACAAAACACTTAGTTCTGAAAGTTTAGTTGCACACCTTAGTTTCAAAATCTACAGCTCAGGCCTTAACACACAAGCCTTTACTGACAATATCAGTCGTTTTCTCTTGCTGGTTTCTTCATCTCTTGACTCGCTGATATTTTTATTGCCCCCTTCCATTTTGTTGCTTAGCATCAGCGCGCCCCCTCAAATTAATACACTGCTAACTGTTTGCGTCTCCTTCCGCTTTTTGGGTGACGTAAGCGCTTCTTCTTCGTTGGTGTTTACTGCCGGCTTGCATCCGGAAGCGCACTTTGTCAAAAGCATTCAAGAATCATTTTTTTAAATGTAATTACTCGAGGAATCGTTTCCGCCCTAGTCCATTTGATTAGATGCTAGAGATGTGGAAAATTTGATTCGGTAATTTATTTTTGTGTGAACAATACCTGTGCAATTTTTTTTATTTTTATTTTTTTTAAGTAAATTTTGAATTTATAAATGTTTGCATCTGAGGTGGTAAGAACATCAGAGTTTTAACAATTTTGGGGGAAAAATATTGAATTGGGGCATTTAGAAAATTGTGATACAAATTCGCAATACAAATCAAATCAGCACCTCTGTATCGTGGTCTTTTATCAGGTGTTTCCTGCACCTAGTAAACAATGTGTACTGTACCACACACTTGTAAAGATGCTCTTGCGTACAGTTCGCTTATATTCAGGTACATTTTGCATCAGGTATGAAAACTACTATATGCTATGACATCGTTAATAATATGAAAGTAGAAGAGCGAGAGGGGGGTGGAATCCTACTCTAGCACGGATAAGAAGCTGTCAAGCTTTGCCTTTAAAATGTAAAATATGAATGTCTGACCTGTGTGTCTAGTCTACACTATGTTCAAGAACATTGGATTTATTTGTTGCTTTTAGTTTTTGATTGGGTGTTACAGCAGAAATATAGTCTGTAGTTAGCAGCAAATTCAGTTATACTAGTTCCTAGGGGTAGGCGATATAACCAAAATCTTTTATCACAGTAGAAGCAATTTTCTACCTCGATAACGATGTATATCACAATATAGCAATTTGTATCTGAAAATGCATAAATAAAAATTCAAACGCAAAGGAACTGTTTTACGTAATGTGATTTTATTTCAGATGATAAAGGTTTGACGTCACTTGCGTACCTTGAAATGAGATGAAATCACGTTCATCTCATTCGTATGGCCAAACCCAAATACCCAAACAAATTCCAGACGATGCACTTTTTTTTTTTTTTTTTTTTTTTTTTTTTTTTTTTTCCCTCTCTCCCCCCTTCCCCTCTTTCTTTACAATCTCCTCGTTGTCGGTTTTGTCAAACGTAAGAAAACTCACTGCTGCTGCTTCCTTTGTCGAAGTGTATGTGAAGCCAAACACATCAAAAGTGGGACGAAACCGTGGCACCCGATTGAACCAAATTGTAGCGCGGCCACATAAAGGGACTTTCACTAACGGAAAGGATTGAAGAGCTAATGCTGCTCACCTGTGTCCGAAGATGTGCCTTAGCGGTTGCTATTTTCTCCTTTTGACAGTGTTGGTCACTGGACAAGCTCCCACGCACATGCGCGGTTGCGACGCGAGGGAACCCGGATGTGAATCTGATCACGTGTGCCGGCATGAAGCCGGAGCCGGCGAAGAAGCCGGGACGGAGAGATTTACTACAGCGTGCTGATTATTTGAGAGAGAGTTTGTTTGTTGTTCCAAGGATTACTTTCATGGTTTGGATTAATCTCGTTGGACACTCACATTTCACCTCTTGTTCCGTTACTCGAGCTCCCAGAGTTGTCATCTATCCTGGTGAGGCCGAGAATAATCTCTCCAACTCATCATTCCATACACGCAATACCACACACCCTGGATTTCCATTCATACACACACACCCCTGCATACACCATACACATTGTTTATATTTGTATATATTGGTTTTGGTGCACCTTGTTTGTTTGGTTTATTTTGTACAATACACTTTGGTTTGATTCACTACAAGCTTTTGTGTCACGTCCTATATTGTCCCGGCGCGGTTGCGCAATACCAGAAGTGTTGTTTACTAGTCCATATTTAGATTCCCGAATCCGTAATCTTGTAACAAACGGTTTAATATTAATCCAAGCGTTACAAAATATCTGCGCCGCCTAGTAGACAGCACGGTGCGACTATCTGGATAGCGCAGAGATGATCTGGTTTATTTGCGCAGCCCGGTGGGTCGCGCAGCGCCGCTCGAATCACAAACCTGCGCAACCCACTGTGTTTTAAAATGTATGTATATATTTATTTATTTATTTAAAATGTCAGTACTGTTTAATATTGTTTCCGCCTTGCCATGCCTGGTTTGTACGTGCGCATCCCAGCGGGGTAAAATGTATTTTGATGGTCGGCGCTAGGGCTGCACGATATATAGAAAAAATATCGTTATCGCGATAATGGCATGCGCGATAACCATATCGCAAGGAGTTGCGATAAATGCTTTATTTGCCAAGCATTTGTGTGTCCAAATTTGACCAATCAGATGGGCCCTTACTATGTTTATACCCGCTTATATAAATTAAATATATAAAATATATATTATTTATATCTTTATACTTCATTCTGTCGCGAACTAACCCCGGGTGATCAGAAGACTTAGCATTTAGCCGTTAGCCGCGATTAGCCGTTAGCCCTTTATAGACGGTAAACCCAAACGCGGAAGCAAGCGAGTAGGCAGGATGATAACGTGAATTAGTTTAAGGACTCTCACAGAAGGGGAGCAAGGGAAAAACACACATTTAACCCGCATCCTATAAACACACACTCGAATCAGAACCGACATGGCGAACACAGTGACTAAGCTGTATGCACTAGTTTGTTTACTCCTCTTATACTTCCGGGTTTGCGCCCGCATTACTTCTGGGTCCTAGTGCCGGTCGCGGAGCGTGTGTGTGTGCGCGCGCGATGTGTGTGTGTGACAAATAGTCATTTTTTTTATTTAATTTTTGTTTAATAATTATTTTTATAAAAACAGGCAAGCCAAAGAGAATATTTAGTTTAAAAGATGCTCTTGTTTTAAGACACTATTGAGGAGTGTATGGTTACATGTAAATAAACAGTAATGTTTGAAAGTAATTCATATTGTGTTGGCAGGTTTATAGTAACAGCAGACCAGAAGTCAGAATATCTGCTGAGGGGTTTAAGTCATTCATAGTAGGGCTGGGCGATTTGGCCTAAAATCAAAATCTCGATTAATTGAACATTTTAACTCGATTTCGATTAATAAACGATTTTTTATTTTTTTTTTGCCCTCATAGTTCACTGACAAGTTTTGTATAGTAAATATGCTCACAAGTGAGAGATGTTTGAATGAAGGCTGCATTACTTGATTGATTAATTGAAGGCAACACACACTATCTACTATCTATGATTATTTATTGAACATCAATGTTGAACAACTTAAACTGAAGCCACAAAAATTAAAGGGTTCATTAAATTACATTTTAAAGTATAGTTTATTAACAAAAACAGATGACAGATTTGGCCTTAAAAATTAAGATACTATAGGAACATGCTCCGAATCTTTACAAGGCAAAGATTTTTATTTTTAAAAAAATACTTGTTTGTGATGATAAAAAGTATCTTGTGATATATTAATGTTTTGAGATTTTTAAACAATAATGAGACAACATTTAGACCACACACACTAGGGCTGTCTTTATCCCACAATTCAGAGTTAAATGAAGGCTATTTCACACGGCACCAATAAACTGACATAATGGCTTAAACATGCAGTGACAACAAACATGGAATGAATTATGTAGCTATCAATCTGGCCCAGGACAATTTCACTTTTACTATATAGTTGGGTACCTGCTAGGTGTTGTATAGTTCATATTTGCTTGGCCAGAATGGTTTAAGCCACGAAAATAATGTTTTATTGATAAATTGCGCAGCATTCGGCAACGTGAATACGAGGCTATACTTCGAGCCGTAAAATGAGACGCTGCGCAATAAGGAGCCAAACAAACCAGAAGCTGCGAATAAGGAGCTAAACTTCAGCGGCAGAGTGAGACGCTGCGCAATAAGGAGCCAAACGAATCGGAAGCTGCTTTTATTGATAAACTGCGCAGCTTTGGCCAGCGTGAACACTCCCGTTAGTAACGAGGCGAATAAGGAGCTAAACTTCAGCCGCGGAATGAGACGCTGCACAATAAGGAGCCAAACAAACCGGAAGCTGCGAATAAGGAGCTAAACTTCAGCCTCGTGTGCTTAGGGGAATCATATCTTTCGCTAGAAAGTTAGAAACGGCCCTGGTTATATCCTTGCTCCTTTTGGAACAGCTTTCATAAGGTGTAATGGCCACGAAAGACGACACGAGCGATATCTGCTTTGGTACAGCCCCACTGCTAGCGCTGCTAGTTGACGGAGTAGCATCGGGTCACATGTTCATGCTCTATGTGGTCGTGTGGGTGACGCGTTCATATAACGGAGTTCGTGCTACCTTTTTTGTCGACAATTTCAACATCTTTGGATAATAACTCGAGGTTAGATTCACTTTCGTCGCTGCTTCCACTCTTTTTTTATTTTATTTATTTATTTTTTTTTTTTTTGTCGTCCTGGTGTCAAGTTTGCTTCGCAAAGTGCGGCAGGAAATTAACTTTGACCTGCACGGCACGCGCAAGCTGCACGCTGATTGGTTGTTGTCGTGTTGTTCTGCTGTGTGATTGGCTCTTAGATGAATCCATATCGAGCAAAAAATGTCTCTAGCTTTTCATCGTTTTTAAAATCAAATAAATCGCGATTCGATATGGGTATCGTTTATCGGCCCAGCCCTAATTCATAGTGTTTTGAAGTCTAAATATTTGCAACTTCCTTGACATATAGTTTCTTTTTAGCCTTAATTAGATTTAATTACATCAGACGAATATCTATTACCTGTTTATTTTAGTATCATCATTACATATAAACAAATAAATAATAAAAAAATAGGCAATAATAATAATAAAAAAATGCATTTTTTTCTAGGGAAATGTTATATCGCAAGAAATATCGTTATCGCAGTATTCAACAACAATATCGCATATTTTCCTAATATCGTGCAGCCCTAGTCGGCGCGGTCTATTTCTATCAGCGTCGCGCAGGTTTGTGATTCGAGCAGCGCTGCTCAAGTTGGTCCGCGCTGCGCGATCCCCCGGGTCTGGATATTTGGTCTGCCCACGCCGACTCAATCGGGTGCCACGGTTTCGTCCCACTTTAGATGTGTTTGGCTTCCCATAGAAGTGAATGCGTATTGCGTGGTTATGTAACGTGCAACGTCACATGATCTCAACCGCGATTAACACGATAGACCAAAATCTCTCTTTCTACCGGTTAACCGTGTATATCGCCCACCCCTACTAGTACCTTTTTTATTTTATATATTTTTTTTCCCCTCTCTGACTTCCTTCTTTACCTGGTTGTGCTGGCGAGTTCCATTACAGCTTTGCCCTGACTATCAAACCGATCTTTTAACCCTCCAGATGCACAAAATGTCACCAGAAAGTATAATGAGCAGCGATTGTGTATCTGCCATGTGTGTGGCACATTAGTTCAGTATATCCTCAGCCTCGCTGCTGTTTTATTGCTTTCATTTTAAGTGAAGGCTGTTTTAGATCTTCACTCCAGGTTCGTTTGTCTAGTTAGTCTGAATGTGTATCTGATTTCAGTGTCCACATACCCATGAGCCTTGAGGAAGAGTTAAAGCGTTATGAAGGGGACATTTAGTGTAATCGTGTACAGTTGTTTTTGTTTTTTTGACGATGGTATTTAGTCTAATATACACAGAGCAGGTTAAAAGCATGCCATGTAAATGTGGTTCCTATGCGTAAGCACTTGTAGTGTTAAACATATAAGATGGAATGTGGATTCCTGGCATGTAGCTACTTGTTTGTCAAAAAACAGGTACTGAATTTAAGATTGAAAATCGGTTCCCTCCCACTTTAATTGCAAAGTGCACCTATAGTCGAGGTATGAATTCCAGCACTTGTGCTAACGGCGAGCTAAATTCCACAAAGGCAGTTTTCCTTCTAATGTTCGGGGTTTTTTTTTATCGCATGCTCTCCAGGAACAATCCTGGTCTATCCTAGCCAGACGCCTTGGTTATTTGCATTTGCTGCTTCGCTAGTTTAAGGATCTTCACATGCAGTACAGAAAATAGCTTATAACTCTTATCTTGTTTAAATGCACCACTTGACTGAGTGAAGCTGACAAAAGTTGTTACTCGTTACTACCTCCGATCTGCCTTTTTCTCCAAACTCACTCTTTTCTCATTCTTAAGAGTGAAGTAGTCTGGAACCCACTCGTTATACAGTACACGCTTATACCAGTCTCAAAACGTGTGCTACTTTAGTCAAAAATCACATGCGTTGGAAGCTCGGAGCGACTAAACCCACACACTCGCTGTCAAGTTGAGTTTTGAGACTTTGGAGGCACGGTTTCTTTATAATATAACAGGTGGTACTTTGAACTATTTACAGGCGTTCATCCCGAGTGAGTTATTTGGTAAGATTGTTTAGAAATAATACTTATGGCGGGTGACCGTATACGTTCTGATGAGTAAAAATTTAGCTTTTTTTTTCCTCCTTAACATTACTTTAACATTTAACTTAAAATTATGTTTTACAGGTTGGGCTACATTTAATTTAAATTAATCTAAATTAACATTATCTTGACACTTATTTTAAAAAATTTAAAACATTTTGCTGCTTGATTGCTGTTTTTGTCCAGTGATAACCAGCACGTTTATAAAAATATATTTCTAACAAAGTAATTGATTTGAACCAAATTATTTTTGTCAAGTATTTTCTGCAAGTTTTATACATTCACAAGTTTGACATTTGCTGCAAAGATTAACATTTCCTGGCAAATAATGCTTATATTAATGTTCTCTTCTTTAAAGTGAACTCGAAGGCAGATTTTGTATGGCAGATCGTCAAAATTATTGTGGAATTTTAAAACAATCGAACATTGTCCAGCATTGAAGATGACATCCATGTGTAGGTTAACATGTAATACATGACAAATTTGGCTTAATCGTACAATGCACTGATGATGCTGTCCTCTGGTAAACTTTAATGTTTTCTCCTGGTTGACAGAATGACTCAGCAGTGGAAAGTCTGAGTTCGAAGCTTGACTTTAATCCGTATACTTTAAACCTGCTCATTGACCGTTTAACTAAAACTGATGTTTTTTTCCTTTTCAGCTGACATTATCTCAACAGTTGAATTTAACTACTCGGGGGAATTACTAGCTACAGGAGATAAAGGAGGAAGAGTCGTCATATTTCAGCGGGAACAAGAGGTAGGCTGTTAAAGCGAAGATATTCAACATGGCGGGGGGGGGCGCTTATTTAAAAGGTGCTAATTGTGGCTGCTTCTCCTCTTTACTAATTTTTGTCTCTTAACACTTAATTTTACAAATTGTTTTTTTTTTTCTCATTTTCAGAGTAAAAACCGCCCTCTCTCAAGAGGAGAGTACAACGTGTACAGCACTTTCCAGAGTCATGAACCTGAATTTGATTATTTGAAAAGTTTAGAAATTGAGGAGAAAATCAATAAAATCAGATGGCTACCACAACAGAACGCTGCTCACTTCCTGCTCTCCACAAACGGTAGGTTTAACTGGTGTAAATGCTCGCTAACTGTTTTTGTTCAAATTGCGATTTCATATTCACCAGCACTTGCCAGGGCTGTCGCTCTGTTAAGTATGTTGGCTTCAGATTGCCATGGCAATAAGGATGCACAGATCAATCTGCCGGTTATCAACATGCTTGTGCAACTGTGTCACATTGCCATCTGATTTATTTTTATTTCTTTATTTATTTTGCTGCTACAGCCATCTTGCTGGTCGTACTGCCATCCACAACTTTCATAATCCTTGTGCTAAGTTTCCACAACACTGCTCTATCTAAGCTATAAATCTTTTAGAGAGCTGTTTTAAACATGTCAATTAAATGCATGTGTGATATGCCCGTGCCCTCCTTACGACTAGTGATTGAGAACTGTGTGTTAATTGCGTGTTTTGATTCGGGTTCAAATGTCTAACTACAAGACAGGTAAGCAAGATCTTATTGATGAACTACCTAGCCAACTGCTGATTTAATTTTATTTTGCTAAGCCTTATTTGAGTAATTGCTCGGGCTTTTCTGCTGCTCTTTCAGTTTATGTTCAGTTCAGTGAAAACAGTCTCGTAGTTTGTTCTTGCATCTCTATTTGGCAGATAAACAAGTAAAATGAACGGAGAAGCTAGTTACATGTATAAAGGCTTGCTGCTGGACTGCCCCTCATCCATTGTGTACAAAGTTAACACTTACTCAGTTTATGCACCTTGGCACATTGTTGCATGTGATGGTCTTTGACTTTTCAGTGGGATTTATTCGTATATAAATGTAGGATTTTTTTTTTTTTTTTTTAATACTGTGCAAGGTACCTCAAGGTTACAAGATATTTACTCACTCGCACACCAGTATCTGTATATGCTGTCAATTATACATTTTAGAAAGGCTAAAATATCTGTATCATGCAGGTCAGACATTAAAAAAAAAATCAGAAATCTGCCAAGAAATGGGTCCACTCTCCTTGGCATTAAGTTTGTTTTTAATAACCCTTTTCCATTTTGTCCTAAAGATAAAACCATTAAGCTGTGGAAGATCAGTGAAAGGGACAAACGAGCAGAAGGTTACAATCTGAAAGATGAAGACGGGCGTCTCAGAGATCCATTCAGAATCACTGCACTAAGGGCAAGTTGAACCTCTTTATACAGACCTTTAATCCCCGTTCAGACTCGGCTTCCTGTTTCTAGTGTCTGTTTGGGAAGCGGAGCGAGTTTTCTGTTTCAGAATACAATAGGCAGCGCAAACCATTGATAAGTTTAAATAAAAAGAATCTAGGTTTCTTTGTTTTTCCCCATTTACTTCACAGATAAAGGATTGCTGAAGAAAATAGCTTACTTTTTGTGTGTAGTAATTTAATGTGCTGTTTAATATAGGAATATTAATATTTCTGTATATTAATAGTAAATATATTTAATATTTCTCAAAAGCTGTGCGGACCTGTTTGTACCTGCTCTTCTCCTTCTCCAATGGATTTTCCTAAGTTTTTGCTCTTATTTTTTCCCCCTTCTTTTGTGTCCTCACAGGTACCGGTGTTGATGCCTATGGACCTGATGGTGGAGGCGAGCCCACGCAGAATATTCGCAAACGCACACACATATCATATCAACTCCATTTCAGTAAATAGTGATCATGAAACATACCTTTCTGCAGATGACCTAAGAATAAACCTATGGCACTTAGAAATCACAGATAGAAGTTATAGTATCCTTTTTATATCACTTTGCTTGCTTGAGAATGTGATCCTTTAATGTGTTTTTTTTTTTTTTTTTTTTTTTTTTTTACTTTACTTTATTATTTATTCAACAACCAAGGTTTAAGGTGGACGGGGGCTGGTTGGGAGGCAATACTGAAGAAATGTATTCAGCACTAGTTTCCATTGTGTTTATTATTTTCTTTTTTTCTTTGTTTGCTGTTTTTTTTCCTTTACTTCTGCCCTCCTTCAGATATTGTAGATATAAAGCCTGCCAACATGGAGGAGCTGACGGAGGTGATCACGGCTGCCGAGTGCCACCCTCACCAGTGCAACGTGTTCGTCTACAGCAGTAGCAAAGGCACCATTCGCCTGTGTGACATGCGGGCAGCAGCTCTCTGCGATAGACATAGCAAATGTGAGTAGCAGCTCAGTATCAGTCATTTCTCTCGAGGGCGAAACATGCATTGGATTCAAAGGTACATTTATGGATGTGTTGTGACTCATTTCACTTTAATACACCAGTTTATTATGCATGTAACTGTACGATTCTAAATACATGCGGCCAAAAAAAAGAAGTTTAAAAAAAATGTTGGACTCAATTTCAAAAGGAGTTCTGTGTTATTTCTGGAATGGACATGACAAACTTTCCATTCCGAATCCTTTAGGACAAATTCTGTCCTTTGATGCAGTCTAGCCCTTTTAGGAATGGAGTCGTTCCACACAATGATATTATTAAAAGCCATAGCCCAGTTAGTGTCGTTTTGAAGTGATATTTTTCCCCTCTGTTTAATGTCAGTAAGTCTGTTGCGTAATCACTAGATCATGTTTCTTTTGTGTTCGCTCTGGATAGCTGCAACACACAGTGCTCATTTCTGCAACCAAAATGTATCGCGATGCTATAAAATCTTGCTGCATATCGAGTTATCCTGTTTGATGTACACATTTAAGGTGAACATTTTTTGATTTCCATTTTGTTTAGTTGATTCCAGTGGTGTAGGGCATCAGTGGGGGGGACGAGAGGGAGACAACAAACTACTGGATTATAACTAGACCTTAAAGAATGTAGAGCTACAAAAAGTCTGACTGTCGGACCTGTTTTGCTAAGGTTAGTTAGTGAAGCAGTGAACGGATTCTAACAGGCCAAGAATAATTACACATAAATACAAATAGCTTGGCATATACATGCAGCATGACTGTGTGCAGTTCCCCATAAAGTTATGCAACACATTGATGTGAAAGACAAACCAAAGAAGCTGTTCAAGAATTCGTCACTGGAAATGAACAACCACTCGAGCTGTTTGTGCTCAACAAGGAGTCCGACTGCCCGGTCCCAGTTTGAGCCGGAATATATGCTGCCTTGTTGGTCAAACGTGACTAATGTTGTCTTGCAAAACGGACAAAAGACTCCTGTCTCAACTTGGAGTGGGGGGAGGGGGGTTCTTCTTTCCCACCACAAATCTCTGGGTTTTTCCTGTTGCAGATTGTGACTAAGAAGGCGTATACAGTCGATTAAAAAAATTTGAGATGTGTTGTAATCTCCAAGACTGGGATGCAGTCACTAACGATACAGGTTTTAGACAAGCCAACACACATGGAGTGATCATCTATAGAATTTAAAGCTGGAGTGTAAAAAGATGAATTATTGATGCCTGAAACATGTCACTCGTCAAGCCTAGCCAAGGATCAGTCCGTAAGAATAGTCTGTACAACCACTATGTTGAGTGTAGGGCTGTAGCTCTCGAATATTTTTAGTAGTCGAGTATTCTACCAACAATTTAATCGATTAATAGGATAAAATGTACTTTTGCTATATAAGAGAAACTTTTTTTTTTTTTTTTAAGTTAACAGATGAATTAAGTGCATTACAGTGCCATACATTCTTATTTTAAAGCCTTTTCTCAGATGCAAACACTAAAAAAAGGTGTTTCAAATGTATCAAAACACTAAGTGTTTTTGTATAATTATTTATTTTGTGTGCCCAAGTTGTGCAACTTAACTTTCAGGACGAAAAGTTTCAAAATTTACAGCTCATGCATAACATAAGCCTTTACTGACGATTTCTGTCGTCTTCTCTTGCTGCTTTCATCTCCTCTTGGCTCGCTTATAATTTTATCGTTCCCTTCCCTTTGCAACAGAACGCTCCCTCAAATCAATACACCGCTAACTGTTTGCGTCTCCTTCGGTTTTGTGGGTGACGTAAGCGCTTCTTTTTTTTGTCGGCGTTTACTGGCGGCTTGCATCCGGACGCGCACTGTTACTCACGACGAATAAATAATTGTGCAAAAACATAATGCAAGCTTTTAAAATTGATTAAAAGAAACTTCGAGGCAGAAGATTTTGTTTCGATCATATATTTTGTAATCTAATTACTTGAGTTACTCGGCGAATCGTTTCAGCCCTAGTTGAGTGTGTAAGCTACTTAACAGCAGCAGTACAAACAAAAGAAAGCAACCGAATTCATGACCATGGAACATGTGACTCAGCACACGATTGATAATGTATGAATATTGCACAAACAAATGTATTAAATATAGTGTGGTAAGTATTTTTCAAGTTTAAATTCAAGTAGGCTTTTGTTGTCATTTCAACCAAGTTCAGTACACATTGAAAAGAAATGTTCCTCCAGGATCAAGGCATATATATATAACATGGATTTGGACATGGACAACATGAATAAAATAAAAAAAACTAACTAGCTTACTAATGTACCGAAGTAGATGACAAGCTTTTTAAAAAACTAAGTACTATACAAAAAGACAACATAAAGTGCATGTGCAAACAAGAGCAACAACATGACAACACTGTAATGACCTTTTTAAACTACAAGATGTCTACAAATTGTCTGGATACCAGAATCATGTCCACTGTGTTTGTCTGCTCGTGTCATGATTAGGTTGTAAAGAAATAGGACCATTTACCATCATATGTAATGGCCCACCTGGAACTCCTAAGTGTCGGATTACTGTGCAAAAGATTTAACTTTTAATAAAATTTTTAGTGAGATGCCAGTTCAGATACATTATTGGTAGTGATCCCAAACCCCCACCCCCCGCTTTCCACAACTAATTCAGTTGATCACAGCTTTTTTACAGCTGGGAATGGACAGGGGTATTGCAGGATCACGGTTCAGAACCCATGCTTCAATACACTTAAAATATCAGGCACTACTTTTTCATGTATATTGTTCCCAGTTATTCTCTTTAAAAAAAAATATGCAAAGTTAAACTTAAGTTTTCACGTTAACCCTGCTTAACATCTTGTCATTGAACAGTCATAGACTCATTTTTACAGTAAGTGAAGACATTACAAAATCCTGTGGCAGAAAACCATGCACTTTTATTTCCCGCACTGCAGGCGTGCAAGTGCATGTTTGCTGTTAATTTTCTAACCAGTAGGTTTCACATACAGTAAACTCTGCCAGCGATAATACAAATACAGGGAGAATCAAAAGTGGCTCAGTGTTTGTGTACATGAAACAAAGACTTTTGTTTGATTACTTATTTCCTGGTTTAAAGTAAGCAGAAGTACGTGTTAAAATTAAAACGGGTAGTAAACAGAAGTCGATGAGTCAGTGTGTGCTCATGGGTATAGAATCCTCAAAACACTTCCAAATCAACAGTGTTTTCTCATTAATTTTTACCCTCCCCCCCCCCCCCCCCCCCCCCATTTCCCTGTTACAGTTTTTGAAGAACCCGAAGATCCAAGCAGCCGGTCGTTCTTTTCAGAAATCATCTCCTCTATATCTGACGTCAAGTTCAGCCACAGCGGTCGATACATGATGACCAGAGACTATCTCTCTGTAAAGGTGTGGGACCTAAACATGGAGAACCGACCAGTAGAGACCTACCAGGTACTGCCACGAGGTGTCTTGGAGATTCTGCTTCCATGGTTACGGCACAAGCCCATTTTTGCATTGTTAAAAAAATGGAAGGAGTGAATGAGACTTATTCCTGCCTTGTGGTTGTATTCACCCCACTTTCTGCTGGCCACTGAATCGTCAGCGAATTCAATATTGAATATAGCAATCAAACTAATGGTTAACAGCCAAATGTCATCGCTGTAGCGCTCGCCCCAGTCGGTCCTGATTTCCACATTAGTGATAAACTCAAGACTCAAAAGATTAAACACAACAGTTGTATTTATTTCTCATTTAGAAGCATCTAGACAGGTTATGAACATCTGTTAACTGATTCCGATTAGCTGATTACATCCTGTCACCAGCTGGTGCTCAGTTAACGAGATGCGCTGAGAAAGTGCCTCTATTTAAATAATAAACTAAATGAAATAAATCCCGATGTTGGAACAAAACACATTTCCTTTTAATAATCGTTGGGTTTGAGGCATTTATACAAGATGCAGAATAGAACAATCAAAAGCTACACACGTTTTCATGTAAATCGCTTCTGTCCATCAAACATATTTTATTTGACTAATTCTTTCACTTCTGTGAGGAACTTAGACTTTTGAAAAGGTTTTTAAACAAGTAAATGTAAATAAAATCTGACAATCGTAGAAGCTGGCATGGCTGGCTTTTTTTTTTTTTGTTTGTTTGTTTTTTTTTTAATTAAGTGACATCACATTGTACACTTTTGGTCTTGTTTTCATTCAAGTTAATCTTTGTCTAGAACTGTGATGTTCCTTGTGAAGGTGAAAGAATACACCATTATAACTTGAAGCATTTGTTGGCAAACCTTACATATTCTAAAAACGTCCTTATAACCTTGTGGTCCATCTAATTGATGCTTCACATGGTCATTATGGAGTTGTAGCCATTTTTAAAAGTCAAGGCAATCCTAGTTCTCTAGTGTTGATGTTTTGTCACTTCTCTGAAATTTATATATGCGACTGAATATATCGATGTTCTTTGACCTTTAAACCAACTGGCAATGAATTAGTACTTGCTTTGAGTCGCTAACTAGACGTGCTTAAATATTTTTTCAGAGATTTTTGAGACATGTGACCATCTGTGTCGTCTTTTCTTTTTCTCCTCTCTCTCTTTTGGCCATTATATTTCCAGGTACATGAATACCTACGTAGCAAGCTGTGCTCATTGTATGAGAACGACTGCATTTTTGACAAGTTTGAGTGCTGCTGGAACGGATCAGACAGGTACAGCAATTGTTACGCCGTATTCAGATTTTTTTTCCTGCTGCTGATTTATTGCTTATAATGAAATATGTAGAGTTTTAAACCTTTAGGTGACATGATGAATAATATTCATATGTCTATTTTCTCCTCCAGTGCCATCATGACGGGCTCGTACAACAACTTCTTCAGAATGTTCGACAGGAACACGCGGCGTGACATCACACTGGAGGCGTCGCGTGAAAACAGCAAACCGCGGGCCATGCTCAAACCGCGCCGAGTGTGCACCGGTGGCAAGAGGAAGAAGGACGAGATCAGCGTGGACAGCCTGGACTTCAACAAGAAGATCCTGCACACTGCTTGGCATCCTAAAGAGAACGTCATAGCTGTGGCCGCCACCAACAATCTGTATATATTCCAGGACAAAATAAACTAATGAGAGTGAGTATGGGGGATGGGAAATGAGAGAGAGTGTGAGAGAGAATTGAAATAAATATCCCTACCTTGTTTCCACACCAAGCGCAGGACTGAGGACGTGGCGAGGGGAAAAAAAAAAAGGAAGAAAAAAAAATCTTGTACTTTCCATAGTCTAGTTCTTAAAGTCAGTAAGAGAAGCTACAACATTGTTGCTGCTCCCAGCGCAAGATCGTCCCACTTGTTGAATTTACAGGGAAATTATAGGAACGCCCTCCCAAACCCTACCCGGCTAAAAACCAGGAGAAGGCCAACACTCATCCTAAACACCGCCGAGCAGAAACGACAAAACTCAGAGGCCAAATCGACTTTCAGCAGTCACAAGCAAAGTTGTTCTTTTATGTTCTAGTCTGAGTCTTTTTTTTTTTTTTTTTTTTTTTTTTTTTTTTTTTGCATTTTTCAACCCAGATTGTGGAGCGCACCGTGATGAGCGTGTAGAATCGTGCGAATGTCTCCGTCGCCTGGAAATCTGAAGAAACATGACATTTTTGCTTGTTGATGTTTGTCAACATTCCTCCCCCTGGCCTTCATCACAGGCCTTGGTGTTTTATCTTTTAAGCACTTAATACAGTTCTCCCTTCTGGTCAGTGGACAAATTTTTTCTTTCCCCTTGTTTTTTTTTTTATTATCTCCTCATAGTAACATCTCACTGACTGTCTATATATAACTGCACCATCTGGTGTCAAACCACTTAATAAAAGTAACAAAACTACAAAGATACAAAGGAAAAGCATTTTTTACGTAAGAGCAGGGTATGTATGGGGTTTTTATGTTCTGCGTTTGCATGTTATGTGGATTCGGAGCGCCGGTGACGAAATGTGAAGTCATCCTGCTGATCTCTAGCCAGCTGCTACGAGGTGAAGTCCACCTGCTCATCAGTTCTTCAGTGTTCTTCATTCCTTACAAATCGGTTGTTATATTAAAACATTTATCTGGAAAAATAAAACAACTTCCTTTGTAGGTAAGGGGGGGAGGAGGAGGGGGGACTACCCACCTAATGTGATGACGAGAAAAGAAAATAGCTGAACTCCAGGTAGAAATGTATCACTAAGCAGCTGGCTAGAAGGAGATATTCAGTATAGGACTACTTGAAGCTGCAGTTGCACTGTACAACGAGGGACATTCGGCCATTTTAAATGTCAGTATTGCTGTTTGCTCTCTGAACGTCCGGCTTTGTCAAATATGATTCAAAAGTTTTTGTTTTTTAAAGGGACACTGCAGCCTTAAATCTCTGTATGGCTATAGAGGGGAATTCCATAATGATTCTCCGTAATAACCATAAATATTAAATGGTATTAACACCACTCCTCGCCTTGTATTTCAAGACTATTTTCCCCATCCAAAATACCCCCCCCCCACCACCCACTCAAACAATGCATTAAATCACTCCATCTTCCTGTATATTTGCTGCTACAGTGAATGTGCACACTAATGATGACAACTTGGAAGAAATCAAGACTATTTTTCAGAATTCGGTCCATCGTAACAGTGCCTCCAAATGAAAATAAATAAATTGACCTAATTTTTCTTCCAGTAAATACAGAATTTGCTGATCATGGTATTCCTCCAGAAATGTGACATTAGCAGCAGAAATGTAATATTTGTGCATTTAAATCTTTTAGCCAGCTCAGGTCAGGATATGGGATTTACTGAGACGAGCTTCATGGTTTGCACGCTGCTTGATTTTGCCCAGGCGGTGTTAAAACATTATGGTTGAACTTCAGAATAATAATTTGACGGTTTAAGTACAAAGTTGTACAGTTGATTTTGTTCCAAATTTCGAGTCACCGACAGGTCACTGGGCCTTGTTCCTTGTTAAATAATGATGCTAACATTGTGGAAGTGTACACTTGTTTGATTATTTTTGACCAAAGTTAAATAAATTTTAATTGTGTTTACCTGAGTATGGGGATGCTGCTCACAACTTATTCGGCCTGTGTCTAAAAGGCTGGTTAAAGATAATTATTAGTGGAATAAGAGACAAATTAGACAGTTTTATTTATTTATTTTTACTTGAACTACAAAACCAAATGTTTTGTCTGACCCTGCAGATAGACATAACATTTCTACACGCTACACAACATGCACTGAATTACACCAAGATTCCCTTTTTCTCCTTGCCTTATTCCAATGGGAAGTCATCACAGCAACTAAGGAGATATATCTGGACATTTCTACATTTCAATTAGAAGAAATAATTGAAAAAAAGATTTAAATGAGTGTAATGTGATTCCATAGCACATGACCTGTGTAATCACAATGTCTGCTTGAGTGTACTGTAGAATGCATGGCTATATAGTGAGCTTAGATTAGTGGCTATACCTAATATTTTGACTCTTCTAAACATGACAAATGCTGTGGGTGTCTCTTGAAAGCCACTTGAGCACTGTTTCTGAAACACTGGAAAGCTGCCTCTCTCATGCATTTTTATTGAGGAAGTAGAAGTGGTTGTATCGAGTTCATCTAAGTGTGGATAAACAGTAGAAAAACAGTGAGCCTGGGTGGTTTTCCATACTGTTACTAGTAGGCCACCGCTATTCACACCAAACACTTGATCCTGTTCTCAGCACGGATGCTTAAAATTATAATCCTGTAACTCTGTGTATAACAATATGATCCGTCACTGTTTATTGCAGATAAACAGAAGTGTTCTGTGTTCAGTACCTGTGTAAATGCATTTGGATCTGGCCAGCAAAGGCATCTTTTTTCTTTGCAAGATGCTTACCTGAGTTGTATATCACAGCAATGAATGAAAAAGTCTCATAATGCAATCACGTGGCAAGAGAATTTGCTAGACTGAAATCTGACTTTTAAGCTTTTTTTTTTTTTTTTTTAATAAGTTTAGATTAAGAAATACAGCTCTGTGTACCATCGGTTAGGAGTCTTGGGTATCTCCCTCAGTGAGAGCAGTAATGCAAGACTGACTCTCTTCGGCTTTTCCACATGCGTAGAGGACAATCTAAGATGTGGCACCTTTTAGTACACACAGTGCCGATTGTGATCAATACCATATGATTCTTTTTAGTAATCAATTGATATTATACCAATATACTTTTCAGGGAGTGCTTCGAATACGGCAGCATATAAACTTTACACAATGATGTGCAGGGACAAAAAGCAGGACTTGGATAATTGCAAGAAATTAATCAAACGGAGATTTCGTGTTGGTAGTTTGTTCTGGATGTTTTGGCTGATGAACGAAATGAGAAACACTGATTCACTATTGTATTAATTATACATTTCATGCACTATCTGTGATCAGGTAGACATAACATTTCTGATTATGTAATCAGAGCTGATTATTTATTCTCTTCTCATACTTTTTTTTTTTTTTTTTTGCTTTTTCGTGTATTTACCTAAGTGTGGTGTGAAACTAAATCAAACTGTAAATGAACCAAAACGTATAGATTTAACTTTTATTTGGACTTATTCCCTCAGAACTGATTGCCAAAATATATTTTGACCATCATATAATTTGGTTGATTTAAACCATTGGTTTCATTTTTCCCTTCTTTAATACGAGTATCATTTGTAAAATTCCAAAATCAAAGTATTTCTATTTGCATATCGTAAGTCAGTACCATACCTTCCATGTAGTACTTTTCAATTCCATCATATTGCTCTCTTTCACTTCCTTACATCTACATTTGACAAACAGATTCTCTATATATCTCCACAAAAAATAAGATGAAGATTAAGCATAGATAGCACTACTGGGCCCCAGACCTAAAGTGGCCTCCCAGTGTAGGTTGGATTGTTAAAGCAGAGCCCGAGGAATACATGACCTGGGAGAGGAACACGAAGCAGCACAGCACATGGCCCACAGATGGAAACGGCTAGAGCGTTTCTGACCGATATGGATCTACTCAAACATTGATGACAAAGCAGTGTAGACGTGGCGAGGTTGCACCTGTGACGTTGGGGCCACGGGATCTCACTCAGAACGTGCTGGATGAGGTAGTGATACGCCTTCCTATGTACACCCTTAAAAAAAAAAAAAAGGAGACAAAAGTGAGGTTAGGCCTGCGTGTTTCTAACTTAGAACTACTATGAAGTCAGGATGTCGTGCGTAAATGTTGAGCGTAAACAGGGTGTCCTGTCCAATAAAAAAAGATAATGAAAATGATGTGAATATTCCATCTATTTGGAGCTCAAAAGAAATCTACCTGGAAGTAAAATATGAATCTGGACAAGTAAAGCATGTTAATGTTTAGCCTCTAACGTGGGTTTACTCTGTAGTCAGAGATGTAGGACTTTTCCCTAATTTCCTCCTCCTTTTAAATCTCGATATATTCTTTAATGAGCACCACCGGGGGAAGTTTAAGTGTACTATCCAGTCCCATCATCATTGTCCATGTAACTACACGACAGCTAATAACTAAACTTAGTTGATTTATGGTCATTACTACTGACTGGACAATAATCAAGTACAGTACGTGAATCGTGTCTCCATGGACTATGATGTTTGCAGGTGACGTTTTGTAGTGAGAGCAGGGAACAGGTGGAGGAAAATCTAGAGGCGGAGGTATGGCTTTGGAAAGCAGAAGAATGAAGGTTCGCCGTAGCAATACAGAATACATGTGTGAATGTGGAGGACTCAAGTGGAACGGTGAGACGACAGGAAGCAGAGGCAAAGGTACAGGACATTAAGTACTTGGGGTCAACGGTCCAGAGCAACGGAGAGTGTGGTGAAGAGGCGTGTAGTAGATGCATCATGTTTGAAGGTTCTCCACCTGAGATTCTCATCAGAGCGAGCTCTCTGAGAGGGTGAATGTTTGTTAAATTTTCAGGCATTGATATTTTTAATTAGATTCAATAGCACAAATATTTATTTTTGTCACAATCTGATATTTTCTACAAATTTTTGAAATACTAAAACTACAAAACTTCTCATAACCACTAAACCTCATCTTATAGTTCAAATGTCATTACTTGTACAAAGCGATCTTATGCTCTACACTCCAGTCCAGTAGGTGGGGTAATTGCATCAATCACTCAAACTCCATTGATTGAATTTGAGTAACCAGTGGTGGCTTAGCTGGTTAACGCTCTGTTACTGACTGGATGGGCCACTGCTGAGCCCTTGAGCAAGGCCCTGTAACCCTATCTGCTGCAGGGGCACTGTATCCTGCCTTCTTGTACTGTATATCCCAGCTTCTTAACTGGGATACAAGAAAATAAAAATTCACTGTGCTGTAAATGGTAAGTCTTTGACTAAAACTTAATTTTCTGAAACTACCCATATTTTGATTTAACTTGTTTGTATTTTCTGCAGGTGCTGTGGGATATTTTTTGAGGAATTTGCCAATTTTATTCCGTTTAGACTGATTCTGAACAATTTTGATTAAATTGGCAAATCAATAAGATGGCACAGCTAGTTTTTCACCACAAGAAAAATGGATATTAACCACCAACAGGCATCATCTATTAATCCAATCAGTTGAATAAAAGATTGTTGATTATACCAGTAAGAGACGCGCACTAAGACACATGAGGGGAAGACTGTTACTCACAATTCCACAGCGCAAGAGAGGAAAAACCATTGGCTCAGTTGTGATCACGTGACGCTCGGCGTCAAAATGAGAAGCGCATGTGATATACATGATACTCAGTACTTGTAAAGCAAGACTTGTTCGTTTTCCAAGTCAAATTTTATTAAAAATCTTTGCTTGTATTGCGGTACACTCACAAATGGCGTTACTCGCAATCCAAGGTTTCACTGTACAGTTCGTCTTTCTCTTATTGGTGGAAGGGTGAGAGAACTTTTTCCCAGACACACACTAGTCACTTAACTGTCTTGTTGAGCCGATATTTGTGCATCATTCTGAGTTAAACAGTGATTATAGCCTGTATTATCAACACCAAGAAGCCATGTAGATTTAGCCAAGGATTTATACTGAATGCTTTAGTGAGTTTATCACCAGAGAACTTCTGTGCTTCACTGATCTCCACAACAAGGTGTTCCTAGAGGTCCTCAATCAATTTGCATTCCTGTTAATGCTGTACTGCTGTGTTATTGTTGAAAACAAGCCAGGCTTATATTTTTTAATGGCCAAGGCTGACTGGTGATGGGCATTTTGACCCTGTGTTCAGTACAGTCACCAGTCTCTGGGTGCGAGTTAATATTATACTGCAGGGACAAACAAGGTAGTGGACATTACATAGTTCAATAGGGGCTGAGACTGCTTTGAGCTGGGCAGTAAGGGGGGAAAATGGCACACATCAGTGGTATATATTATATTTTTATACTACATTTATTGCTATGCGTGTGTATATAAAATATATAAAAACAGGTTATGGGTATGTTTTGGTAAAAGAACCGTATTATTCAGTCTCATTAGTCAATTAAGCTACAGTATAGGGAAGGCAAGAAGTTGTATCCACTTAAATGGACCGATATGTACGATTCTGACAGATCAGCTTTATGCTACTGTATGACAAAATATCCTAATGAGAGGTACGAGTGCTTACTGAATGGTTTAATGAACATGACAATGATGTAAGTGACATGATATGGCCCTCGCACTCAACAGATCACAACCTGAATTAAATATCCAAGCACTTCTCATTTAAACAGGGAATATGTTCAGGAAGAACTGTTTGGGTGTGGTGGGTGTCACTTACCCGAGCCCCACAGCAAGGATGTGGGACACGATAAGAGATGGGAGGAAGACTTTGAGGAACTCTGCAGAGAAAATTCCTCCCTTCTTCATCACACTAGTGTTCCTGATGCTCAAAGTACTGGAGCGTTTGGGCTGCTTCAACAAGAACTCCCTAAAAACAAAAAAGGCATTTCATTCATTTTAATGTGTCTGATCTCTAAACACACATGGTACAGCCCAACCATGTATGTTCCTCTGAGAGCATCTTTTTACACTGCTGCTCATGCAATGTTGGGGAGCAGCGTAACACATAGTAAACACTCACACTTCAGGCAATCTGCATGTCTTTTGACTGTGGGAGGAAACCGGAGTACCCAGAGTAAACCCACCAAGCATGGGGATAACATGCAAACTCCATGCGCGCACAGACGTGAGGCGGGAATCAAACCCTCGACCATGGAGGTGCGAGGCCACGGTGCTAACCACTATGCTGCCATGTCGACCTTAAGACTATTACACGGTAATAACCATTAAAATGTGTTCTTTAAATGTGCAGTTTACTTGGGTGGGATGTTTTCTGGGCGACTCGACCAGTCCCATATCCAGTCAGCATTTTTCTTCATCAGGTTGTCGACCTCTTTCCTCCTCTCCAGAAAGTCTTCATCAGACTGAAACCAAAACAAGGCCAGTTATTTACCAGAAGCACGTTTTTCCCCCCACCTTGACTTTAATTTAAAACCTGTACGTTACCTTTGAGTGTTTTTATTTTATTATTTATTTCGTTTATAAAATGCAGTAATATACTGTACTGGATGTTATTTATACCTGGGAGCTGTTTTTCTCTCCTGAGCTGTGAACATCTGAGCCCCTGCTCAAGTGCAAAGGGGTCTGGGACCTTGGAGGACTAGAGAAGTTAAAGATAACATTCAAATATGCATCCTGTATCTTTATTTGAGACTACATATGTGGCTATGATCTTTTCAGTAATACGATAAAATAACAATAAATTCAGCAGATGATGTTGGATGTTAATTAAGCTCCTTGTGAAAAGTCAGACCTGTCGCATGGCAAACTCCCTCTGGAACTGCTTCTGCCAGACTCATGCTGAGCATCCAGCAGCATCTTCTCCATGTCTCCAGACGGGGCTGAACTCTGAGACTGATCCTCCACTGTTGCTTTAGGAGTTCCTCCTCCTCCTCCGTTATTAAAGTGCAGCTCCACCCAAGAGCCTAACATCATAAAACAAATGTGTTCATGCATTATTACTATAGGTCTGTCTGGTGTAGCTTGGCTAATATTTTCAGATTCAACCAAATTACAAAACAAGAAGTGAAGTGGAGTTCCTGAACAAGGTTGTCATGGTTACAAAGTATGCCACAAAGTATTACACTTTGAGGGCAAAAGTGGCTCAATCTCTACAATGTTAGATGCCCTTTTACAGTGCATCCCGAAAGTATTCACAGCGCATCCCTTTTTCCACATTTTATGTCACAGCCTTATTTTAAAATGGATTAAATTTATATTTTTTCTCAGAATTCTACACACAACACCCCATAATGACAGCATGAGATTTTTGCAAATTTATACCCTGACTTGTGCCCTAAGTTTCCTGGGATAGGCTCCAGGCCCCCGCGACCCTGTATATGAGGATAAAGCGGTACAGAAAATGAATGAATGAATAAAACAAATTGAGAAAGCACATGTACATAAGTATTCACAGCGTTTGCAAAATTGAGCTCAGGCGCATCCTGTTCCCCCTTGATCATCCTTGAGATGTTTCTGCAGCTTAATTGGAGTCCAATTGTGGTAAATTCAGTTGATTGGACATGATTTGGAAAGGCACACACCTGTCTATATATGGTCCCACAGTTGACAGTTCATGTCAGAGCACAAACAAAGCATGAAGTCAAAGGAACTGTCTGTAGACCTTCGAGATAGGATTGTCTTGAGGCACAAATCTGGGGAAGGTTACAGAAAATGTTCTGCTGCGTTGAAGGTCCCAATGAGCACAGTGGCCTCCATCATCCGTTAGTGGAAGAATTTCAAAATCATCTAAACTTAGGGATCGGGGGAGAAAGGCCTTAGTCAGGGAGGTGACCAATAACTTGATGGTTGCTCTGTCAGACCTCCCAGAGGTCCTCTGTGGAGAGAGGAGAACCTTCCAGAAGGACAACCATCTCTGCAGCAATCACCAATCAGGCCTATATGGTAGAGTAGCCAGAGAGTCTCATCCGACATGAAAATGTTGTTTCTCATGGTCTGCGAGTCCTTCAGGTGCCTTTTGGCAGACTCCAGACAGGCTATGTGCCTTTTACTAAGGAGTGGCTTGCATCTGGCCTGATTGCATGTTATCCCCCGTGCTTGGTGGGTTTCCTCTGGGTACTCCGGTGTGTGTGTGTGTGTATATGTGATTGTGACCTGCAATGCATTGGCACCATGTCCAGCGAGTACCCCGTCTCATGCCTCGAGTCTCCTTTTGCAGTTGTTGTTTTTATATCATGCATCTTTACCTTTTTTTCCATCCACATTTCTTCCACAAAGTTGATGGTTCAAATCTGCCCTTCCAAGTTTGGATAATGAGTTCTTAACCCAGGTCCAGTAAATTAAAATCTCCTTAGTTGTTTTCTTTGCTCGATGCAGGACAATGATGTGACCCTTCTGAAATGGCCGGGCAGTGTGTACGAATCTGTGGGTATTTTGTTGATTTTCCAGATGACCTCCAGCTCCAACATTACATCCTGAAAGGCCATAAAATCTCACCGAAGTTTATATACTCTGATCTGGCACGGTCAGGCCAGCGATAGATGAGGCCTGACGCCATATGGGGAAAATGGTACTGATGGGGATGAAGGGCATCAGAACAACAAAGGACAGGTGTGTCTGAGCTGCTGGAAATATAGGCTGGAAATAGCTCTGCTCGGTCATCGCGTGCACATCAGCCAATCAGATTGCATAAACAGACCCCGCCCATATGACGTCACACTAGCTGGAGGAATGTGTTTCTCTCCCTCCATGCTGTTATTGTTGTTGTTGTTAGGTCCAACATAATGACTGACACAAATACAAGGATTCCACTGCCTAGATTACACATTTACAGATGAACAGAAAGAATAAGGATATCAGTAAACGGAACGCTTTTAACTAACATTTCATTTTAAATTGTTGACGTCACTGCGTCATTAACGTCTCTAAAGCCCTGGTTATCACTTCATTCCCTTAGCACTCAGGGTTTTAGCAGGAATATTACGCAAATCTACTTTCTGTCTCATGACACTTAGCCCTAAATAATAATAATAATAATAATAAAAATAAAAACAACCACAGCAATAAATACAAATCCGTAAGTCGTCCTATTGAATTACACAACGTTTCATTTGATACATTTGTAAGGATTTTGTTTACCTTGCAAATTCTCCTCTGGAAGACGTTGTTTTTCTGTCGACATGATGGCAAAAAGGCCCCAGTCAGTCCCAGCTCAAACAACACAATCTCAAGACTGATAGCTCTACAACTAGCTTAAAGTAAAACGGTCAAACTGCTCCTGGCCGTGTTCTCACACACCCGTTTATAGACAAGCATTAGTCGCTTCAGTTTGACTCTGAACCAGCGCACATGTGATTCAGTACAGAATCAATGCTACTTCAATACAAAACCTGACCAAACACCATGACATCACCATCAGCTGTTCCGTGGTGAACGCTGATTGGTCCAAAATACCGCCCGTCAAGCTGAAAACCCACTGAAGCACCGCCTATGAGGTCTGCAAACTCCCGACTAGGTTGCCAGGTTTATGAAAATCCCTAAAGAGTATCTACTGGAGTCTTGGTTTCCAGAATAGAAGAAAAAGGACGAAGCTTAAATTCTAATTCAAATTGTATTTGTCACATAGACAGTCATAAACAATATTATATGAAGCGAAGTGCTTGTACGACCGCCCATGACATAAAAAAATGAAAAAAATAAAATTCAAATAAAGAATATGAAATAGAATATAATAATAAAAAAAGAAAAATCTAAAAAGGAATTAAAGTATTAAATAAAATATTCAAATAAAGATTATAAAATGTGATAAATTATACAAATATAAACAAAAATAAATAAATAAAATTAACTTTAAAATTAAATAAAAAATTAACACCATTACAAGAAATAAAATACTGTAGAATTGAAATGGAATTGAAATGGAAAAGCAATGTCTAGTTATGAGCAGAATAAATGTTCAAATGTACAAACATTTTATTATAAAATGAAGGTTTTATGTTAGATATGAAAACACTAATTATTCTCTATCCATCTTGGAAACTCTGTAGTCCAACTAGGGATCGAGGCGGTCCATTGTAATTATTGTGGTCTATTACCCCAGGTGACCATTCACACGCGCATTCACACACACTACAGGCAATTTGCGAATGAATGCGGGAGGAAACTGGAGCACCAGGAAACCCACCAAGGGGAAAGCATGCAAACTTCATGCATATTATTTGCATGTTCTCCCTGTGCTTGGTGGGTTTCCTGGTTGGTTTCCAGGCCCTGGAGGTGCAGAGCCACAGTGTTAACCACTAGACCACTGGACGCCTTAAACAGCTTAATGTGAATTACATATTTCGGTAGTGGTGCATGTTAAACTTTTTGGTACTTTTTAAATATAAAAATAAATGCCTGTGTATCAGTTATACAAAACACGCAAGAAGTAAATAAATTCACAGGTTTATAATCAAATGTGTGCACCACAGCTTATTATGATTTAAGCAAGTAAGGTTTAGCTATTATTACATTATTCATACTTTGTTTCATTTCTTTCAGCATCTTTAAGAGTAACAACCTTCTTAGGCATAGAATAAATTGATCTCAACATATCTTAGAACAACGCAAAGGCTTGATTGAGTCTTTTAATTTTACTCTTTTCCTTTAAATCAGCTCTACATCTAATAAGATAAGAAATCTTTATTAATTCCATGAGAAATTGCAGTTGCAGCAAGATTTTTAGGTATTTGTCTCTGACAGTCCACCCTCATACTGACAAACAATCTTAGGTAATCAAAGCTTATGCAATCTGGAAAGAAACATGTAATAGTAATAATAATCATCATTATCATCATTTCCATGGCATGATTTGTTAGTGCATGTAATTATCTTGACATTATGGGTCCTATGGGTTGATTTGCCTTTCTGAAATTAAAATTTTATTTGTCACATAGACAGTCATAAACAGATACTACTGTGCCACGTGTGAGGCATAGCAGTATCTGTATTTTATCAGTCTGAGAAACATTAACACCAACTCCACCTCCATCATCAAGTTTGCTGACGACACCGTCGTGGTCGGACTGATCACCAACAATGATGAGTCGGACTACCTAGAGGAGATTGGAAATCTGGAGAACTGGTGCCAGAGGAACAATCTCCTCCTGAACGTCAGTAAGACAAAGGAGCTGATAGTGGACTTTAGCACAAAGCAGGAGAGGAACTACCAGACCCCCGTCATCAACAGGAGCCCAGTGGAGAGAGTGGACAGCTTCAGATACCTCGGTGTTCACATCACGCAGGACCTATCATGGTCCTGTCACATCAGCACCGTGGTGAAAAAAGCCCTGCAGCGTCTCTACCACCTCAGACGCTTGAGAGACTTTAGACTGCCCTCCAAGGTGCTCAGGAACTTCTACTCCTGCACCATAGAGAGCATCCTGACGGGAAACATCACGACCTGGTTCGGGAACAGCACCATGCAGGACAGACGAGCTCTACAGAGGGTGGTGCGATCAGCCGAGCACATCATCCGCACTGAGCTCCCTGACCTACACTCCATCTACAGCAAGCGGTGCTGGACTAAGGCCAGGAAGATCATGAAGGACCTCAGTCACCCCAGTAATGGACTGTTCTCTTTGTTGCGGTCTGGGAAGAGATTCCGCTCCCTAAAGGCCAACACAGAGAGACTGAGGAGGAGCTTCTTCCCGCAGGCGATAAGGTCTCTCAATCACACAATCACACCACAAACACAGGACTAATAACATCTTTTAAGCTCACAACACCGACTGGACAATCATGGACACATTCATACACACTTGCACTAAATACTCATACATCTGGACAATTGCACATGTCACCTCCATGCATACTTGCACAACCACTGTCACTTTAATCCTATATTTTTGCAATATTTTATTATGCCCTTATGCACAGTTAATTTTACTAGTTAAATTTATTTCTTTAGTATTTCCTTTTTATTGATTATTTATTTTACGTACAAGCTTTTATTTTCTTTTTTTAAGGTCACTGGCGGTCGTATAAAGCATTTCACTGCATATTATACTGTGTATGATTGTGTATGTGACCAATAAAATTTGAATTTGAATTTAATGCCTTTTAACACTATTCTTTCAACAGGCATTCTGGTTCCTCACTAAATTCCAAAAGTACAGTAACTTTCTAATTTTAACTCAAAACTATAGTTTCTATGATTTAAAAGTTACATAATTTCCCTATCCCTATAAGTCATAACATAAATATTTTTACAGCTTTTTTTTATTTTTAATTTATAACAAATATAAACGTAAATCAAAAAATTTGCTTACAGCCAGTTTGTAAAATCGGAGTTCGCATTCTAGCTAATATTTGTGAGATGTAAGAGATAAAGATGTTTTTTTTTGTCAGTTAATGTGTCATGGAATAACCGGAGGTGAAGCAGAAGACTTGGCAGTTAGCCCGTGTAGCCTGGACGGTAAACCCAAACGTGGAAATAGCGCGAGTCGGCAGGATAACCACACATATTATTATTAAAACTCTCTCCGTCCAAGAGCAAGAGTTTACACAATTAAACCCACATTCTAACAACACACACTCGTCAGGAAGAGAAACCCAAAAAAGGTGAGTACTCACGAGTAGGAAGCGCTGTGTTGGAACCAGCATGGGCGAACTCAATGACTGAGCAATGTGATGTGCCATTTTGTCTCCTTTTATGCTTCCTGTGTCGCGACCGTACTACTTCCGGGTCCTAGTGCCGGTCGCGGAGCGAGTGTGCATGACCGTATCCCCCTGTCCAGGACCAGCTCCTGACGGTCCTGTGGTGGAGGATACCCAAAGACGGTAGTCTCGAATAAGTTCGGGGTCGAGAATAGACCGGGCCGGAAGGAGAGGTAGGAGAGGTTCATATAAACAGAGACAGGGGAGGTGGTCAAGTGTTTAAGTTGAGAGATGTGAAATACCGGTTGGATCCGGAGCGCCGCAGGCACCTGGAGCCGGTAGGTGACTGGGTTTATCCGGAGGGTGATGCGGGAAGGGCCGATGAACCTGGATGGTAGTTTCCGTGACTCGGTGTGAAGGTGGAGATTTCTTGTGGAGAGCCATACTTTGTCACCTACGTGGTACAGTCATCCTATAGGGTGTCGACGGCAATATTGGGTGTTGTAGCGGGCGTTGGCTTGTTGGATGGCCCAATTAGCTTGATTCCACAACCTCCGACACCTGCGGACCAACTGTTGGGCTGACAGTACATCGACCTCCGGTTCCTGGTGGTTGAACATCAAAGGTTGGAAACCGTAGCATGCCTCAAATGGGCTTAGCTTCGTGGCAGACGAGACGTGGAGGTTATGTGAAAGCTCTGCCCAGATGAGGTAGCGAGCCCAGGAGCGCTGATGATCAGTTATGAAACATCTCAGATAGCGCTCCAGTTGTTGGTTGGCCTGTTCCATCTGATCGTTAGTCTGGGGGTGATATCCAGATGATAGACTGCAGGTGGAGTCAATCAGATGGCAGAAGGCCTTCCAGAACCTGGCAGTGAATGCATGTCTACCTCATGTTGACGAGAGAGGGCATCTGCTTTGGTGTTTTTGGAACCCGGGCGGTACGAGAGGTGGAAATTATAATGTGCAAAAAAGAACGCCCACTGCGCCTGTCTGGGGTTTAGCTGTTTTAGGTTTCGGATGGTGATTAGGTTTTGATGGTCAGTCCAGATGATGAATGGCTCCCTGGTGCCCAGTGATACCATTCCTCCAAAGCCCGTTTTATGGCCAACAGCTCTCGGTCCCCTACCCCGTATCGCTGCTGAGTGGTATACATTTTTTTGGAGAAGAAACTACGTGGATGTAGTTTCTGATCTGGACCTCGTTGGGAGAGAACAGCTCCAGCGCCCACATCTGAAGCATCCACCTCCACAACGAATGGTTTACTGGCGTCGGGATGGAGAAGGATTGGAGCGGTCGTGAAACAGTAGCAGAGTTTCTTGAAAGCGGAGATGGCGGTGGAGTTGAGGTGGAAAGGGAGAGATAATGGACGAGTCAGGGCGGTTAGGGGCACGGCAACTGGTTCAAACCGTTGAAGTTGCTTAGGGGTCTTGGGTAGGGGCCAATGACGCACAACCACTAGCTTCTGCAAGTCCATGACCACACCCTGGGGCGAGATGACGAAATCCAGGTACGTGGTGGAGCGCTCGTGAAAAGCGCACTTCTCCAATGTACAGTACAGCTGATGGTCGAGCAATCTCTTTAGGACCGCCCTGACTTGCTGGATGTGTTTGTCAATGGTGCAGGAGTAAATGAGTATATCGTCCAAGTAAACGAATGCCCACCGGCCTAGCATGTCACGGAGGACATCGTTAATGAAGTGTTGAAAAGCTGTGGGGGCATTGCACAGTCCAAATGGAATCACTAAGCTCTCATAGTGTCCGGTAGGGGTGATGAAGGCCATCTTCCACTCCCTGATGCGCACCAAGTTGTAGGCGCTCCGGAGGTCCAACTTTGTAAAAATGGTGGCACCAGAGAGAGCGTCCAGGGCTGAGTTGGTAAGAGGCAACGGGTGTCGGTTTTTGATAGTGATGTTGTTGAGCCCCCGATAGTCGACACATGTTCAAAGTTCGCCGCCCCTCTTCTTTACGAAGAAAAACCCTGCGGCAGCAGGTGAGGAGGAGGGCCAGATGGTGCCGTGGCGGAGAGCGTTGATTATATACTCCTCCATCGCCTGCATCTCTGTAGATGACAATGAAAAGCGGTGGCCGCGGGGTGGGACAGTACCTGGCTGGAGGTCTATTGCTACAGTAGGTCGTAAGTCCATTGAGGAGGAAGGTGAGTGGCTCGTCTTTTGCAACCACTCACCTCAGCCAGGTCCCTGTATGGCGGGGATGGCGTTAACGTCAACATCGGGGGCCTCGGACTCCCTAGAGCACGTCCCAGCCGAAACCCACAGGCATTGTTCAGTGCAGGTCGCGTCCCACTGTTGAATCCAGTTGCATCCAGGAGATGAGGGGGTCGTGTTGCAGTAGCCACGGATACCCAAAGATGAGAAGAGGAGATGGAGGTGACATGAAATTCAAGCTGTTCCTGATGTTGGTCGATAAGGTGGGTGATGGCATTGGTGGAAAGGGGCCGACCGTCGACAGATGTAATCCGAATAGGCTGGGATAACGCCTCGAGTTTTACCCCCAGTTTTTTGGCATAAGAGGAGTCAAATGAAGTCACCTGCGGGCCTTTCTTTAAATCGCCACTCCCGTTCTGCAGTGGTCAAGGAGGCGCGTCCTAGTTGCATGGGTTCCCTGGCTCCTGTGTCAACCACGGTGGGAGGTGGAGATCCGGGGGTCAAGGTTAGGTCGGGTATTATATTGCAAATATTTTAAAGAATGTCTATGAATGGCCAATGTTCCTCAGAGCCCAATGCTTAGCTATATATATATATATATTTCACATTTTATACAAATTTCCATAATTTTCTTTTGATTCTGTAAAGTTACTTTGCGACAATGACATTTATTAATAGCACTATACAAATTAAATTGAATTGATTTAAGCACTATATTATCTTAAGTACAAATTTTGTTATATGTTTTTTTTTTTCAAAAAACATTTTATTGAGCCATTGAACATACATAAACACATCAAAAGCAACTAATTAAATGTATTATTATTAGATGAAAAGGAAAATGAAAAACTCCGTACCCACCCCGAGCATACCCTAAAAAACACACACGCATGCACACACGCACCCTAGCATTCTTCGGCTCAAACTAATCTGTGTGAATTAGATTGATCGTACATACATTCCGATGCTTGACCCAGTCCAGATAATCATTCAGGCAGTACCTCTAAGCTTGCAAAATAAGCAATAAATGGTTGCCATTTGTGAAAAAATATATTAGAACCTCTCAGTGTATATTTTCTTTTCTAGCTTAAGAAAAAATAATTAATCTTTAATCCACTGAGAAATTGAGGGACAATTAACGGACTTCCAGTGTAAAAGTATTGTACGTCTTGCCAACAAAGATGAGAAGGCGACGACATCTTTGTGTAGAACTTAATTGAACTGAAACATCTGTAATGCCAAATATAGCAGTTAATGGACTGTACCCCAAGTATAGTAAGTACAAATTTTGTTGTATATATGTTTATAGTTTCTGTATTAATATATCCACAAAACCATTCACTATGTCCAAAACATACCTTAAAAATAAATTCCATTAAAGAAAAATATTTACATGTCTGAAAAAAAAAAAAAAGAAAATATTTTTTAAAAAAAAAACCTAATGTAGGCTCTGAAATAAGAAAGGAACAAGTGTGACAAAGTTTCTCCAATTCTCCGGTACGCTCAGTAAGACCATTGTTTTACTTAGAGTATTGTCCAACATGTTAGGGAACATACAAAACAAATGCCATTAGCAAAATGCTTTTAAAAAGATTTTGACATAAAAGAAACTTGCAGTATATAAAGGTCACTAAAGAGTAATAAACATGGTCACTGTTTGGTGTAAAAACTCTTTGCTTGAAAATAATCAATGTTAGATATAAATCTGTAAAGTTTTACAAGTAAAACAGCTGTTACTGTAGGTTTTACTGAGCATGCTGGAGAATATGCCAGAGTATTCATAGAGTGTAAAGGTGAGTAAAATATGAATACACAATGAAGTACATGTTGATTATTGTTGTTGATTCTTTACTTTTTGAACACTCTGTAGATCAATTTATAAGTCAAAACAGGTTAATTAAAATGTAACCACAGTAAAAAAAAAAAACAGTAAAAATAGAAGGCATAACCAAGTGTGAGGGGGGAAAATGACACATGCCACTTATGATTTGTCTAGACTAAAAATGTGCCAATTCTTTCAACATGCACTTGGTGCTACTTTAGGAGGCCTTTACGTAACTTGTTTTATTATATATTCTTATTCTTAATTATTATAGGAAACCTATACTGCCATGCAAACTTGAGTAAAATATCTTCTCCATTAGCCATTAGTAAATCTTTTGTCTCTTTAGCACCACTTACAGGAGTGGAGGGATATCTGTGTGTGTTGTAGTGTTCATTCTGTTCAGGCAATTCAGATTCACATATCCAGTTCAGTGTAAGTGAGATGTACAGATGGACATTATGGACATGATGGATACGTGTAAGTTACATAAGATAAATTATTATTATCATTGTTATTTTTAAATCACGGTTTGCTAATACAGTATATATACTGTGTGTATATATATATTTTTTTCTGATATACAGTGTGGTGGCCAGCAGGTGGTGGAAAGAGCTGTGAGTTCTCTCTATAACACACACACACACACACACACACACACACACACACACACACACACATATACACACATTGAGCATCCCAGGAGATACAGAATTTGAGCTCACAGCATCATGTATCTCAGCAGTCTGTGTCGCCCCACACTGCTAAGCTCCTGTGTGTGTATGTGTGTGCCTGTTTGTGTATGTTCTCGTACCTAAACCTCCTCCTTCCCCTCCTCATCTCCTCCTCTACTTCACGCTGATGCCAGCTTGATTCCGCACTCCATCAGGGTTGGGGGTGTGTTTATGGTAAGCGCCCAGCCCTTCTCTCTCTCTCTCTCTCTCTCTCTCTCTCTCTCTCCCTTCAAAAATCACTTATTCTTAAACTCCACCTTTCAAAAATTCTCCTTTTTCTCATTTTCTCCTGTTTTCTCCTGACTGTTGCTCGTTCTGATGAATCATTGTCCCCTGGCACATCTGTGAAGCCGGCTGCGATTGGCATTGCATCCATCCTCTGTGTCTTTGCAGAACAGAGCAGAGAAGATGAGATGAAATGATATAACAGGAGATGAGAGGAGAACAGGGGGATGCTGAAACGTCCGTATGAAGCTCTGGGCATGACAGCACATCCGTTCTCGTTTCAGAGCGTGTGCTACGACTCACTGAGGATGACGGAGGATCCGGCTGCAGCACGTAGACTGAAAACGCAGCACAATCAGGATCTGCAGGTTGGTGTTATTGCTGTTTTCTGCATGCATTCAAGCAGAACTGCTTTTACATCCTGCGCTGATGGCAGAGACCGTATGTGTTTCGTATGTCACAGATATGTAGCTTACCGGTTAACGATCACGGCCTGCTGGGCTGCAAGCTGCCACTGCAAAAGGGAAATACTAATTCTTTAGCAAACACTGAGCTGCAACAGCTTGGTTAAGACATTTCACAGGAATAATCCTCTAACTGTGGGGCTATTTTTAGCCTTGTAAGAGGTTGGCATGTTTTGCAAAATGCCAATTCTCCTTCGTTGGCCTGTATATAAAATTTCTGCTTATAAAGGAAAGAAAAATTTAATGGTCTGCGATTGCATCTGTTTTTTTTTTGTGTTTTTTTTCGTGTGTCACATTGATTTCTTATGATAATGCTGTTACTATAAAAGTGAATAAATAATTATCTGCATCTTTGGATTTGAATTTGGCATTATAGCTGTGTATTGTGCTGTAATAAAGACATTAAGATGTGTCATTGGGTATTGATTAGTGTTCACAGACCTCACCTGTTCTGGTGATTTGTGAGCTTGACTTTTATTATGATTATGCTTATTATCATCTCAGTTTTAGATTTAGATTGAATGTTCATTGATGTTTGCTGTAGTGTATATATTGTTGTAGAATACAATTGTTTTAATAACTTCTTTATGTTCTTTATGTTTTGTTTTAATAACTTCTTTATAGAAAAAGTATCAACTTGTTAATGCAATATTCATCCTAGGCCATATCAAACATATATTATGGATATATTTTTTGCATTCTATTTAATTATTCATTTATTTTATTACTTATTTTCATATTTTACATTTTGCACAAGTTAGTTGTAGATGATTATTACTTTATTGCTTATTACCGGTGCTGCAAATGCAATCTGATTTAAAAGGATCCTGTAAATTAAGAACTACAATATACAACATTATGAAAATGAAAAAAAGCAATCCCTGATATTACATAGTACTTCACCCACTAATTCACATGTTCCATCATCATACTGAATGAAGTTGAATGGTTTGGTCAACTCAATCATATGTTCATTGTCCGGCCCCAGGCTCTGAGAGGGTATAAATCACCACCCTCTCAATCAATGATGTGCTTTCACAAATGTGACTCATAGAACTGTGTGTTTGAATCTGAATTATAAATGAACTCTACCCCACAAAAAATCCTCACTAAAGTCTCCCCAAGCAAAACATGCTGAGTCATAGTCCTCAAAGGTGATTACAGAGTTAAATTACACTGGTGTCCAAATAGTCTCATGCAGACTAGGAGTAATCCTTCTATCCGTGTCACTTTGGGAAATCTCTCACTGTTTATGGTGAGAACATTGTGTCTCCGTTATCCCAAATCTATGAATAACTGCATTGTTGAGATCCCTTTTTTTTTTTTTTTTTTTTTTTTTGGCATACAGTAACTCAACCAGGATAGAGCTACAAATCCATTTGTCATATTATACAGTCATGCATACAGTATACAAGTACTGTACCTTTAGGCATTGAGTACACTGACAATTTTAAGCCTGCTGTAATTAAAATATGGAAATTTGCTTTAATCATTACGGTTATATATATATATAAAACCATAGTTCAAGTCTTTGTGATATCCTTACATCAATGTTTTGCAAAGTTTTTTTCAAGTCTGTTTTATATAAAAATTGATGTGAATATGAGTATTACATTCACATCAGGTTTGTCACCCCGGATGTGAGTACAATGTTGTGGCCGAATTTCACAACCTTTAGAAATAGCCGTATGGCTAACCAGAACTAGCCTTATGGCTAACCCTACAGCTTATTCCGGTTAGCCATGTGGCTAGTTCTAGTTAGCGATACAGCTATTTCCAAAGGTTGTGAAATTGGCCTCAATTACTTACATTGTACTTGCACTCCGGGTTACATGCTTTACAGCTGGTGTCCAGAGTAAGAAAATTTAAAATAACCAAAACCTATAGTAATGTACCTCATTTTTTATTTAAACTGACTTACCTTAGAATTTTATTCAACTTTGTGTTGAGAAAAAGCATACAGTTCTTGTCTGCTGTCATTACACACACATACATATGGTGAAAAGAGTTTAATATGAACAAGGCTGTGGTATTCCATTTCTTACCCGCTAGTGCATCCATGAGGATGCCCCTCCTTATCTCAAAGAACTTATTACCTTACATACTGTACATCTACACGCAACCTCCGCTCTTTGTCAATACATCTCCTGAAACACAGACCAAGCTTCATACTATGGGAGATTGGGATTTTTGCTCAGCGGCACCTAGACTATGGATGCTCTCCCAGAGTATTTGAGGATGCCACGGACTGTTGGTGATTTTAAATCCGGTCTTAAAACTTATCTTTTTATCAAAGCTTTTGAGTTGAAATAATTTTAAGCACTTTGAGATTTGCTTCAAATATAAAGTGCATTATAAATAAAATGTATTATTATTATTATTATTATTATTATTATCTTAAATAACAGCCAATCTTAAAAAACCCAATTAAAAGGCCTGATGTTTGCTTGTCTTAGGTACTTAATGGGTATTAAGCTGTTACTCCTGCCTCTTGTATGTGATGGAGCTGTATATATCAGAACATTCTTTCCAATAACATCTGGTCTCTGCCAGAAGAATTTACCCTGTTCCTCTCAAGATTACTTCCTCATGTGGTTTCAGGGAGTTTTTCCGTGCCACAGTTGCCTCTGGTTTTTACTACAGTTGGATTTCTGCAAAGCTACTTTATGAAAATGTCTGAACTACACAAATAAAACTAAAGTGAATTGTATTGAGACAAGAACAGAAAATCTATGTATTACAGCAAAACTTGCCTAGAATGGAATTTAGGAATCAGCAATTGGGGCATCAATAAACACAGATTTGTGCCTCAGTTTCTGCCTAATACTGCATTCTGCAACATCTTTTTGAAAATGATAATTCAGCAGAATGTCTTTATATTGGGGTTGTAAAATTATACATCACATCCATTATATGCTGTACCATTAAAAAATGTTTTTCAAAGGTTGAGGAATCACATCCTGCCCTTCCACAGTCCAAAGACATATAGATTAGGCTAATTGGCTTTCCTAAATTTCCCTTTTAATTACAGATGTCATATATATATGGATATATTTTTTGGATGGATATATATAATTAGCAATGGGGTTGAAAGTCACTTTAGAGTTCCTTCACATATGAAACCCCACTGAACCATTAGTGACACAAATTACATATGTTCCAGCTTCACCATGTTGCTGGTCCAGTACATATTTGTAACATACCATAATATATCCAAAATGCACAAGAAGGCATATAAAAGGAGATTTCTATCATGAACCCAAGACCTGATAAACATAAATCAATATTATGCACCACTACAACATTTTTCCTTTTGTCACAGTCTTTAGCCAGCACTGAACTGTGCTTCTTCAAAGCATTGATACACTCCTAATTAGCTGCACTGTAGTCTTGAAGTTGTGAGTCAGTTGTGCTCGTATATAATTTAAAATGACGTCCTGTCTCTGGAACTGCACAGATCTAACACAATTAGACCAGTTTTGCTAGACCTTCATAGTGAAGTGTCAGAAATAATTTGCACCCCGAATGTAAGGGCTCTTGAATGCAAATGACAGAAATGGCAAAGAATGTGAACATTTTACAATATAATTGGGTGGCGAGACATGATTTTAAGCTATTGTTAACTCTTTTGGGGAATTCATTTAAAATACTTGCATTTACATTTAAAAGAATTAACATTTCTTATCCCAAATATCGTGACCAGCTCAGACATGTTTGGTTGGAAGTAGATGTAGCATCTTGAGTAGATTTGCATTAGAGGTTTAATGGTGCTAACAGTAACGTTTGTGTAAAGTGTATGTCTAAATCTCCACACATCATTTAAGCATATAAAAATCCATTTGGAATTAAATATCATCTGAAAAAATGCATAACTTCCAATTTATCACCAAAAGAAGAAAATAATTCTAAACAGTGCCATGCATTTTTAGCTTGGAAATAGCATTTTATCTCAGACTTTTCATATACTGTAATAGCAAGTCATTCAGCATTATGAACCACAGGTTCAAGCAAGTCTCCTTGAGATTACTCATGAATCCGACAGGGACTGCGGTATGGGTTCTCCAGCTTTCTCCCTTCTATTTAAAACATGCCCTAAGGGATGAATGAATGTGTAAATATCTGAAGGTGTGTGTGTATATATGATATCCAATGATGATGGAGTCAGCATTCCTTGGATAGACTTTATATCCGATGTGATGCTGAGAACATAACTAATTAAAGTAACAACAATATAAAAAATGATGGTACAACATGGATACTGTATGTGCTTCAATGTTAGCTCAAAGGCAAAATATTAATTATATATACAGTATAATACAGAATTAGAACATGTCTTGATATTGAACATCTCTAGATTGCTCATGTCTTGATAGTGACTTGCATTTGGGAAAAAATATAGATTTAAAACATAATTAAAACAGCACTGATCACTTTTTACTTCTAACACAATTTCAGAGCATGGAAACTGTCTGGGTACAGTACATGCTGGATTATTGCTTTAATGACATGTAGAAATGCTTTATAATATGCTGTACTACTCAGACATTCAGAATCACTAAGAGATGCAACAGAAATTATATTTTAAGTACAAACAGCATTCTCAATGCAAAGTAGAGAAAGAATCCAGCGACTGTGTTTAATCGATTACCTGGGTTAATGTATCTGGAAACAAAAATGACCTTCAGTACATTATCCGTCCTCGACGCGTTGCGTTGATTTCCATAGACACAATTTCAGTAATGAGAACAATTTTCCTTAATTAAACACTCGTTTCTATGCCTTCCATTGCGATTAAGTTTTTTTTAATCAGTATGACCGTTACTGTGGTGCCTAGCAATGTGTAGTAGTGTGCTCATGGCTTGTTAAAGTCCAGCTCATGCTCATGTTGTTTTCAAAAGCAGTCTGTATGTGCTTTAAAGGTTTCTGAGTTGAAAGAAAGACATCCCATATATTAAAGCACAAAGGAGTCGGAGCAGAGAATGGGATTATCCTTTTTTTTTTTTTTTTTTTTTAACCAAAAAAAAAAAAAAAAGCATTCACCAAGTGCTACTATTTATTTATATTTTTTTTCATGGACTCAGACAAAGAAAAGCACACCATTATTCTTCACATAGTAAGACCATTTTATACTTTTTCTTGAGAATAATTGATTGTGCTTTTTGGTTTAGTATGTTCATATAGGAAGTTAATTGGGGGATTTATATAACAAGATGCAAAGCCACAATAAAACAGGTTTTTTTCCAATCGCAAAATGGCCTGCAATGTGTTATTCCTCTTTTAGCAGAGCAATTTTAGCCTTAATGCATTTTTGCAATTTCACCCATTAGCCATTCCCATTTCAGTCCCTCTTTTTTTTTTCTCTTGATGTTTTCATGTTGCAAAACACAAGTGTCTCTCTCCTAATGAATTGGCTTTATCACTGACAACTGAGGTTCCTCTTAAAAATACCAAAGTAAAGAAAATCTTCTCAGAGACAACCATAGTTTCATAATCACAAATATAATTTAAAATCTGTTTATTTGTAGAGTCTGGCATTCAATATCCTATATTATTATTATTATTATTATTATTATTATTATTATTATAGTAAGTACATCTAAATTTTTTTTTAAATATCTTAGAAAAGTGTTTAATTATTTTTGACATTTAAGTTAAAGTGACACTATTCTGGATTCATTACACTTAATGTGAACGATTTCAAGCTTTTTTGTTTTCATTTTATTGATTACGGCACATACCACATGAAAATCAAAAATTCATTATCTGAAAATATTTTTTAAGATCGATCGAAAAAAGGATTTACAATACAGAACTGATAAGCTTTTGAAAAGTATATTAATTCATGCACTCAACACTTGATCAGACCTCCTTTAACATGCATTACTGCATCAGTGCGGCCTGGAATGGAGGTTTTTAAAGTTATAGGACAAGATGATGATGTGTTCCAAAGCTCCATCAGTTGTCTTTTACTCACAATACGCCCTCTGCTAAGGCAGGCCCACCTTGGCTGATCAACCCTGGGTGTGCGTCTCTAACATCTTGGGGCCCAGCTACGATCATTCCACCTAATCCACAGCCATTGACTACAGTGGCCTCTGATGTCTCTTTGATGGTGTGGTGCAGAGCTTGGCAACGGACGCCCATTTCAACGGACGCCATGGCGGCTAACCTCCACGAGCTTCAGTACAGCATATCACAGCCTCTTTTTCTCATTTGCCTCATCTGTGGCATCCTCCCATGGCACGGTCTATGAGATCTACGGTCTATGCGTAGAGATTCAGACCTTAGTACCAGGTCTGGTCTTAAATCAGCCTGCATTTCCCAGTCTTATGCTCCTTTCAAAAATCCAACCCTGGTCAGTTAAGGGGCAAGTAATATTGTCTGGGCTCCGTATGATGTTTAGGGGGAGTGGAATTTGTGGCTGTTCTTTTAGCCTTGATAGCTGTGGCTATTGATTTTAGTATTTGGTTGTGTCTCCCAGTGTTGAGCCTTGAGTGAGGCTCACTTTTCAGGCAGTGAGGATGTGTCTTACTGTAGGTAGGCCGGCGCTGAGCACAAAGGATATGCAGGATCTTCCCTCCCTCCATTAAATGGAAAGTTTTGGGTGAGGGGAGGACATCATTTGTTGCTCTCGAAGCTCATTCTACTTGCTTCAATTTCTTACATGTCCTTCCTGGCAATCTTCCTTTTTTCAATGCCATTCCAGCTCGTCCACTGCCCCTGTTTGGCTTGTGACGCCGCCTTAGCATATCTTGTTGCCTCCTCCTGCCCCTAGACTTCATGGACTACCTACTTTCATCGGTCTGATGGAGTTGCCTTATTCCACAGGGGTCTGTCCTGATAATGGCCCAACCCTCTACTTCCTTGCTGTACCTGGCCCATGATCTCGGCAAGCTGTAAGGCTGACTTAGCCTGCAGTACAGCTTTTTCAGGTGTTCATTTTATGCCCTGCTGTTATTGCTGGTGCAGCACCTTTTATAGTTGGTAATCAGGTAATCAGACTGTGGCACTGCTGAGGTGTTATTGAAGACCAGGTTGCTTGGATATCAGCCTTCACCTCATACTGTATTGTTGGGTCAGGTGTTTATCTTTCACTTGACAATATTCCATGGGGTTCAGGTCAGGTGAATTGGCTGTGACGTGTAGAAATGCTAACGTATTAGGGAGAGGATTAACTAAGGAACAACGAAATATGATGATCCACATTGTGATGGATCCTGTGCTATGGTTACCACCACGGGCCAAAATGTATTTTTTGAAATTGGGGATCATATCAACAACCTCAAACTCTTTGTCTGCAATGCATTGGATGTTCTGATAGATTTGCCAGAATTTACTTTTTTCAGCAATTTGTGCTACATTGTCTTTTCTGTGAGATCAGACCAGAAAGGCTTGCCTTGGCATAATTGAGCCTTGGGTACCCATGATCATGTCACCAGTTTACTGTTATACAATTGATAATGATAATGTTATTCTGGCTGATTGGCGTAGTTCCCAATGAGTGAGCTGTGACATTAGCAAAGATATGAATATTTTCACCATTAACAGTACTAAACAGCACACTTGATTCAAAGACATAGTGTTCGAACACAAAATTATCCATACTGAGGTTTCATGGCGAAATGCTGAAAGGCCCTGGTGAATAGAAGAGATATACTGTAATTGAGTTTGTAATAGAAAGCAAAAGATCCTGCTTAATCATAAAAGGCACCCATGCTGGCATACACACATATTAAGCATTTGGAATATTAAACATACTGTATGTATTAAGAATCACTTGCTAACTATTGAGATGCTTTGTGAAATTGTAGTGTATCACATTTCCTGCATGTAGTCTGAAAGCATGCCAGTTACAGTAGCTCTACATATGGGCTTTAAAGCCTTGCATTTCACACATGGACAGTCTAAAGAGAATACCAGAAAATAGGTTTAAATGTCTAACTGGGAATCTATTGAATAGAAGATGACTTTTATTTTC